>JAQIWN010003907.1:0-12149 GCA_034699025.1 Entomobrya cf. arborea Gr-Col-00668
CACTATAGCTTTAACATTCTCAAACTCGTTTTTTAAGCTCAGAAAGTCTCTTGGTCGGGTTTGACTACTCATTTTAACTCGTTTTTTTTCTTCTGCTGCCTGCTAAAAGCACTTCTGCTCACGGTGACCACTCAATGCGAACTGCAGAAGAAATATAATATTTTAGAAGCGTATTTGGAAATAATACCAACATACTAATTACAACTTAACTTGGTTTAAGCAATGCAGATTGTAATGTATTTTTTTGGTAATTTTATCATCAATGTCAAATCATTTCATTGTCACAGTGTTCTAAAATTGAGAATAAAAAAATGAAAAAAAAATTCTAGTAATGTTCTGAAACTAGGATCGAAATTTTGAAACTGTTGGCGATTATTTAAACCTATTGCTTAAACCTAAGTCGAATTTTAAATCATAGCTACTCAGCTTATACGAAGTTCAACAGTAAAAAACGAGACTAGCCTAATAAGAAGCTACTAAAAGTTTTTAATGTATTGGTCTACAATATTTCATATCAAGTACAATAATAAAAAAATTCTGTAAAATTTAGTTGAGTTTATAAACATAATTGAACTATTTCCTCACTAACATTGACTAGAAGCACTTTTGGTACAATTAAAATTTTTTTTACCAGCTTGTCCTGATTTCTGACGTTTACTTCAACCTTCATCAACTTAACAAATAAAAACGTGGACTATTTTATACCTTCCCATCTCTCGAGGTATATATTTGACAAATAGTGCAGTCACAAAAATGATGACGTCTTTATTAATTTTCATAATGATGTGTTTCTACATTTATACGGCATAACACAGCTTTTGATCCCAAATCCCATGGGTACATATTTCACAATTATATTAATTAACGTTCAAAATATACAAATAATCAATTTATGCTAAAAATCCACTCAAAACGCGTGGTTACAATTTTTAAACATTCCCCCACGCCCACTGAAAGTTGACGTACCGACCTGGAATTCAATAGACTAGGCCCCCACTTTTAGGGTACCTGTGTACCGAATTCGTAAAAAATCCGGCATATTACGTTGAAAAAACAGGACGGCCGCAAAGTCCAACAGACAAGAAAAAAGCAGCCCACGCTATTTAATAAAGAAATACTTTCAGCTTCTATATAGAAATATTTGAGTAAAACAGAATTGAACAAAAAAGTGATTGAAATGCCTTGAAACAGTGTTAACCCTGCTTTTGCAGTTACTTATGTGTAAACCGCCTTCACCTCAATCTCCGTTTGGTACAATTTCCCAAGCGGAACTTTCAGAATGAATCGCAACCAAACAGTCTATAAACTATTATTCAACTGAAACTATGAAAATTAGTTTTTTGGATGAAATGTAATAATTTCAAGAATTGGTTTTCCTGGTATGTTTCTTCAAAAATTGTATCAAAGAGTAATTGAAGGAAAAGCATATTTTGACAAACTGTGGAATCCGATTTAAGTTCTTCAAGTACTGAACCTAACTTTGTGTCTTTTTGTTACGTGTCCTTGCTTTACTTCGGGAAGCTCTATCATATTGAATAAACTTTATTAGATTTCTCCCCGCCCTCAACAAGTTTTCAGTATGAAGAAGGAAATAAATAATCAAAACATAGCTAAGCTCATGTAAACAGAGTCAACCCTCAAAAATCTCATCACTGAATTTAAGTTTGAAGACGTGTCAGTTATGATGAAAGGGGAAAAGCATTCCTTACTGAATCATGTGTTTTAGAAAGCAGCATTTTTCATTATAACATCCAAACTCATTTAATTTCCAATATTTTCAGTTTAAAGAAAGGAAATTGTCTATTATTCAATAAAACGTGGTCCTAATCCGGCTAGTGCATTATGTGCCTTTGAGATTTTCAACTAAAGCAAGCAAAAGAACTGCCAAAAAGATACGAAGAGAAAAATGTACATTTTCCATTATGTTTATGAAAGTAAGTTTAGACCCTGTTTTGAATAAAATCAGTTCATGTCACTGTCTTCTTAATTAGATTTTTTTGAAGAACTCATACATGAGTATGAAAAGATTGTAAAAAAACTGTTGAGATTGGAGTTTAATTTTTCGACCAACTTCCCCAATGACAGAAATAGGTTAACATATATCAATTTGCTTGATGTGCAGCTTGTTGTTGTAGTGTCAAATGTAATCGAGCGACAAATTTCGCTAGAAAATGAGCAAATAATATCTGATTCTGCATACTATTCTGCATTTAATTTTTGAATTAAATCTAGTAATATATTTTTATTAAAAATCTTTAAATACAACAGCTAAATGACTATTGTTTAAGTCGGCCCCCGGGGGTGTTGGAGTAAAAAAAGTCATTGTGTTGAGCTGTTGATTCTATATTAGAATGGAGTACTTACGATGATCCTTTGATTTATCTAGATAGTGATAATACCCATTTGTACTAATAATGGAAAATATTTTTACTAAGAAAAAGTCTTTGCCGGGTTTGGTTTGTCTATTGACCAGTTTGTTGATTAAATCTCGTTGTACGCAATATCTTAATCAAGATATCAATGCCAGTAGAGAATAAATTCCTTTGATCAACCTCCATACAAAATGGCCTGTTATGTAATAAATGTTTTTCATCAAATACGAAGGCTTTGGGATTTGTTCGTTTTCCTTTCAGCATGTAATCAACTTCCTTTTTATATGTATGGTACAAAAACTATGTATAAATAAATTTCCCACTTATATCTATGGATCTAAAGTCATGTTGACCGGATTTTGTGCATATTAGAAAGCCAAAACCTGAATGGACCCTTTAAGATTAAAATTAAAATTAATTCCAATTTAAGGTACTTTAAATATTTACAGTGGATAGGTACAACCTGGTGCTCAGGCTCGTTATAACTTAAGATTTGGGTGTCGAAAAATTTATTTACCATTGTTTTATTTATTTTAACGTATGTGCTCGTGTATTTTGAGTGGCTCTGCTAGATGTAGCTTTGTGCTGTTTTTCTACTTAAAATGTCACATTCAAAAATATAGTCACTGGTTTTAGTAAAATCATGAACTGTGCCGGTGGTATTATATTTAGTAGACAGGCGACTACAAAAAATAGTGCTAAATGTACTTATGTTTGATTATGTTTGCAATGTATTCCAATATTGTATTGAAAAGATGGGTCAAAATGGGGACATCAAATCGGGACAGATTGACATGTAGTTTAATAACAATTCTACTTACAAAAGTAATCGATTTTCTTCTAGATTTTACACACCATTGCTAATAAAACCTAAGATTTTTTTCATTTCGATCCACACTAGCAATAAGTCAAGGAGAAAGGAGTCGGGATTCTTCACATAAAAACTAATAAGTATTTTTGTCCTTCTAGATGTAATTTCGTATGCTTTTATTGATTAATAAAATTGATATTTTATTTACAAAATGTATAAATCATTTAAGTAAGTCGCAAGTTCAAGATAATAGAAAACATTTCCCAAATTAAAACTCGTCGTCATGCAAAATGTTCATTCAGGTGTAGTTCTGCTAAAAAGCTCAAACGTTTTATTCATTAAGAAAGTTATCATCGAAATAAAATCAGCTTATGTTCGAGACAGGTTCAAAGTTATGGTTTTAAAAGTTTCTAATAGCCTACAATTTTTAAACTGTTTTATTTGCCGGCATGCATACTTCAGACTAGTACGTAGTAGAAAATAAATTATTAATGGAAAATATTTTCTTTATCTAGTTCATTAAATTTTGAATAAATATGTAAACTGATTGAATATAATAAAAAATGTAACATAAGTGAACTTAGACAAGACATATAAATATTAATAGTATTTAATTCATAGACTTGTTAAGTACGAGAAAACTCAGAAAACATATAAGTGCTGACCTAACCAAAGTATCAAAGTTTTTTAAAGTAATTTAAAATTTAAAATTAAATTGAGATTGAAAAGGATTGATCTAACCCATTCAAGTATGGATGATTGTATGGAAATGAAAGTTTATCATGAATCAATTTTTAAAAAGTATTTCACTTTTTGTAACTTTTCAGTTTTTAGGTATTGTAATGATTTCAGTTTCACTTTATTATCAACATTATAAATGCTAGAGTGCATATTATTTTTATTGCTTCAACAACACCGGACATACACATATCCAGGTTATTTGAACCGTTAAAAAATAACATAAGTAAAAACTGATGCTGCTTACCTATATGTACCTTAATGAAACAAATAGTTGAATTATCCAAAATCAATGCATATGGTAGTAATGTGATCTAATGACGTTAGAAAATCTTGTGCTACACCAAATATCACAAGAGAGAGAAAAAATTTGTCGACGCCTGAGCAATCCCGATTTTCATTTCCATATGAATGTTTTATTGCATGCCTAATAAACATATTACTATGCTTTAGTCACAGGTAAAAAGCTGCAAAAGCAAAAGACCACAAGCTGCCAAAGAGTTAGACAATACAATGCAAAACATATCAATACTTATAAAATAAATATAAATAATTTTTTAAGGCAATGATATAAAATGAAATATTATGCAAATATTTACATCTATATTCACAAAATTATGTTTCTCCATGTTAACAAATGTAGTCATTTCGTAAAAATTCTTTCTCATTGATAAGCACTATCGGATACCAAAATTTATACACAAAAATTGCTGAGGGATCATTTTGAACTCTACAAAATTGTTACTTGACATTTGCGTATTCCTTTAGCACAATCACACAAGACCGTTACGTTTGATAATCAAATATCTAATCCACTGCTTCAAGCATTCTTTTTTCAGGTTTTGCTGATTCCCGCAGAGTTCTAAATTTTGATGCGTTTTATAGAGGGTGTAAAGTTTAGTCTTGGTGACAAATAAAGAATGTATTGTACAAACAAAATAAAAAAGTTGTTGATTTTCCTATGTAAATAAAATTATGGGTACAAGTATGTGGACCAAAATTCATAAGCAAGTGGTATTAATTATATTAGAATTCTTTCTAAGAGACACTAATCCTTGTGCATTTGGATTTGAGGGAGTTAGGCTTACTGCTACTTTGTTGGTGCAAATCTTGAAACAATATCGAGAAAACGTGCTTGATGTACAGAAGTAACATTAGGGTTGACAAGTTGTTTTAGTCAAACCATCCTTCAAAACGAAAGTCATCCTGAAAACGAAATAAATACAAGATGAACTGCTTTGCAAAATGACTACTCCCGTCAGCGTTAAAACATTTAAAATCGCTTTCATGCTTTTAAAATTAATCAACAACAAAGCATTAAATTTTGCAGATATCTTACTGTTGCTATTCCCATCGATTCAAAATGCGGTCGCAATGGAGCTTGCTGTGTTGGTGAATGTTGATAATTTACCTCTTCTTCATCTTGGTTGGCCAGTGCAAGGGCTATAATTGCTCGAAAAGTTGCAAGTGTCACAGAAAAAATTGCAATGTGAGTTAGTGGGAAGTCATCATTGTGTCTCGTTGTAAGTCCAAGCAAGATATACCAAATAATTCCAATAGTGGAATTCCATACACTCCAGAATATCCAGTCACATTGAGTGGCACCCACGTCAACAGTAAATGCGCTCTAGTTTTTTTAAAATCAAATGCAACAATTCAGAACAAATTCTATTTATTAATAATTATTCCCAAATTTTTAGTTTCAAAAAATTCTTTTTTATTGCCTAAATATCTTACGTTTTTCCTGGCTTTCAGAAGATTTCGCACAGTCAAAACTTCCATAATGTTGCCATAAGCCACAAAAACGGCAACAAGAAAAGTAAACGTAGGCCAAAAACTTGAGGCACGTTCACTACTTTCGCGCCAGCCATTCTCGAAGTGAAAATAAAGAGAAAACGTAGTACAAGTTATTGTAACAGAGAACTGGGAAAGTGATATTAACCCATTTAACCACCTTAAAATTGTCAACTTCATTGAATTCCTCATGATTTTGTTTTTTATAACTTGTCGGTAAAATATTTGCGTACAGAACATATGTGTATTTGGCCAAGATGAAATAGCTTGAAATACAACTTAAGAATGGTTTCCCATACTTTACTTGGACTCCTATATCTAAAAAATGACAATGAGACGTGTGCATGCTCACTACTACGGTAATACTTATTGCTTTCCGTAAACCCCTCTGAAGTGCATACACAATTATGGAACTCAGTTTCGCTAAGGCTTGATATCGGAATACTTCGTTTTTTAGTCTTATAGGATTTAGTTTCGAATCTCTACATCATGCTCAAGTTATTACTTACTTTTTACATTGGCAACACCATTTTGGCCAGAATGTAGTTAAGTCAATAACGGTCAACGTGATTTTTTAAACTGTGAGTATGAATCTGATACGACAGCATCCGATGATAAATTCGATTACGTGAATGCAAAAGAGCTTATTGCCTAATGCAAATATCGATGGGAAATGCGTTGATTACAAGAAAAGCTAAATATCGACTTTCATAAAAAATTGATATGATAAACGAATTTTGTTCTTTCTACCATAAGTAGTGTTACCTTTTAAATTATATGTTGTAAGACATTTTCAGCAGTTAGCCTGATAAACCACCTAAATTATTGAAATCTTTTAATTTTAGACGTAAATGTAGTATTTGCAAATAACATCACATTCTGTTTATATCCGTCGTATTTTCTAATTTAATTTATTCTCGTCGTTTTCATCATCGGACAATATCGTATTAGATTCATAATTCGTTTAAAAGACTCTATTGTATTGATCAATGTCATCAGTTATTATACTTGTAATACGAAACAGAATAAACAGGTAGAAAACTACAATACACAGGCGTAAGTTGTGTAGTATATTGTGAGACATGTACAATCCAAAGCCGAGATCTTGTGAATGTTAGTATTGATGTACTTCAATGCTATGATATTTAGCCAAAATGACTGGTGTTTTCATTGTAGTAGAGGAAAGAAATAAAAGTATTTAAGTTGATCCATATACTTCCAGGATTTCTCTTGGTAACTTGTCCACTTCTCCGGGGTTTCTTGAGTTAAACCTTAAATATTCAACTTGTAATTATTTCTAAATATGGAAAATTAAAACCTTGTTCTTTTTGGTTGTGTCGATTTTATTACATGAGTACTGCACTTTGTGGTTACTTTCATAAGTTTAATATTTTCACTGATATTTTTATCGTAGCTCAATAAGGACTATTTTTGAAAGTCGAAAATTTATGCGTGAAACATAGGTTTAGGAAGACTATCTGGTATCACCAACATAACACTACAACGATAAAATAAAAAGATTTTTGCTACCAGACAGTTAAAAGAATGTTTTATAAGATTATTTTGAGAGAGAGTTTTAAGAGAGTTTTTGTATTTTGTTCGCATTTTGATACTAAGTAGGTACCGATACCCAACTTTGGGTTTCGCTGATAAATTTTAGACTTTCAAAAAAGATTTCATGCGACCTTGTTGGTATGGCACCCTGTCAGAATTTCATTACAACCATGTTATAATGTACGTATGAGCATGTAGTATTGCCAAGGCAAACAATATGACGTAAGGATATACAACGTGGAACCTGCTTAAATTTTAAACTTTAAACCCCAGATTTTCCTTGTATAATCAATGGAAACGGTAATATTTTTTCTTTCCGTCAGTGCGCTTTTCATTGTGAGCTTTTTCACAAACTTGTGGCATCATTTTGTAGGGAATTAATTGGAGTATTGAAAACAATATACACAATAACATTTGTTGATCACATTTACGACAAAATCGAGAATTAGTTCACCAATCCGTGTTTTGAGTTTATAATTTCCGAACAAGGAATTTTTGACACAGTCTGAAAATGAGCTTTCCATTTTTAAGGCGGTAGGCCTAGGGATACTTAAAAATATCCAATTTTCCAACTTTGTTCGTATAGGTTTTAGCGTAGCAGTAACTATTAGAGGATGTTTAACTATAGTGTTAATAAACAAGCATGGCAGTTGAATGGAAATATACTAAACAAAGTTTTGGAAAGCCAGAGATAACTAACCGCTTTCAATGCTTTCTGCAATGTAGAAGATCAACACAACTACAATTAGAAATATGTTCAATATGCTGATCACTGTGCGATACCTGACTGATAATTAGACACAAACTAATGACGATGACTACGACTGAAATTGACAATAAAAACTGAATTAAATAGCGTAAACTATTTCGAAATAAACCACACTGGTTAAAATAACAACAGTAGCGTAAACTACACAAGACAATTAAGGTTTTTAATATTTATTAATCCAAAATTAACAAACAGACAAATACAAAGAGCAATGCTCACACACACACTACCATCTCACAAGAGAGAGACTGGCCTACTAAACAGAAAAAGTGCGTCCACTGAAGGTGGACCACCAAAAACAGGCAAGTGACTAGCTTGCCGAAAAATACTCTATGACAAGAGAAAAATGCATACATCCAAAACATACAACATAACAACTCCATTTCCAACACAAAGGCTTTTCATTTGTAAATAAAGATCAACATTCCCAGATGAAAAAAATTATCAAAACTTGCTAACTCCATTAAAATAAGTCCATTTACATCGTCATTCAAGTGCAGTTTCAATACAGTATCTTCTTCACTGTTAATCACTACGTGTTTAGGTTTTTGCGGGGTACCTGGATAAATATCTCTCGAAATAAAGAAATGAATAACTAATGATAAACAAATATATGTAAATAAATTAAGTAATGTCAATTTAATATTATATATAACTATAATATTTTTTTGCCAATAACTTTAAACTGTTTAAACTGGCTACCTATTTGTTAAGCTTATTTTTCCGTGGACCTCAATTCAAAACAACTGCTTCGTTAAAAGTAGAAAACGTTTGACAACAGAGTTCTACTAAAATGAGAGATTCTTTCTAACTATAAGTGAACACTTCAAAATGATTAAGTTAATTAATTAAGTTAATATAATTAAAGTTAATACACGTTAATTAATGTCCATCAAAATTGAGTAATTATTTATTCCAGGAATGAACTTTTCTGTAACTGCCGAACTAACTATTCGGAAAACTACTGAGCTGTACATTAATTGTTAAACAGTGTCAATTAACCTAGGAAATAAATAAAGCTAATTGAAATTAGCAGTTTTTGTCCACAGTACGCGACTAGGATTTATTTTGGAACATTAGTAAAAAACAAGTCTATATGTTGCATAGGGCATTACAATCGAACCAGGGCTCTACTACGCAAAAAGCCTGTTTCTCTTGTTTGCATTCTCAAAAGTTTTAATATATGAGCAAACCTGTGCAAAAATGATCAGTATACATTTATTTGTATTGTTTAGTAATTGCACTAACACAAGTAAAAAACAGGCAGAATAAAAAGTGACTTTTTGTCAATATCAACTGTGAAAGCGTTGAATTTCCTGACATTTAAATACCTAAACACACAGTTTTATGTGTGTCTCTGTGCTAATACCCTACAAGATGCTTTACTTAAGCTGAATTGAAAGTAAGCCAGTATAACAAAACAGTTTTGATAAAATGAGCAAAAAGGAGCCAAAATTAAAGACGCATTCGTTATGCTCGTTACTATTGTTGTTTGCTACGCGCAACGAAACCATTTCAAAAAATTTACAATTTACACAGCTAATTCACCTCAATTTTAACCAAAGTATTTGTTAAATAAGAATATCTGAGTTAAGAGTAAGAAGTAAGTAATATAAGTAAGAACGTTTTTAAATTCCTACTGTGTTAGAAAAGGTTTATCCACAATCGTTAAATAAAAGTTTTCTTTATTTTTATATAAAAGCTATGGAACATTGGTAATTTGTCATAAAACAACATCACTGTATTACAGTATGGCAGAGTTCAATACGGCTCCAAAATTTAACGTCTTCAAAAAATTTCAAAATACAGTTATTAGTAAAAAATATGAATGTTTGAAAAGATACAGGTAAAGTATTATAATTGATGGGCAGATTATCTTTTGTTCGACATAAGATCAAATAGTAAATGCTGAACAAGAAACGAGTTTAAACGAAGATGGGTAGGCAAAGACTTACAACTAGAATAATTATTTTTAAAAATGAATTTATCAAAAACTGTTTTCAGAGGAGTAGTAATAACCTATCTAAATATTTAAATAAAAACTACATTTCATAATAATGAAATTAATTTTTATTCACAAAGCATGCGTCAGACCGTGCAAGGAAAACTCAGTTTGAATCAACGTTTAAACAAAAATAAATCTCCAATACAAAATTAAATAGCCTCGTAATTCTTAAATTTTGCTGCTCCATTGAAATGCTTGCCCACGAGATTAAGCACTGTGTTTAAGTGTGTTCTATTTTTAATGCTTGTGTTATTTTGGATCACGTAATAGTAGGTGTAAGGGTACAAATAGACATAAGTAGTAATTTTTAGTACCTTGTTAAACAGAATTCGAGGCCTTCCGGTAGCAAACCAGTAGCAAGATCAAAGTCATCATAAAAAACAATCAGTTGCCAAAGAAAAGTACAACATTTACGTCAAAGTTCCAGAGTTTTGACCCTTGATTCACGTCCATCCCTTTGAATTTGACATGTTCTGCAGCCACGCAGCATGAGAGTTCATAGAATGACTCTTCAAGTGAACAATATATTCCGCTCTCTAAACCAAGATAAGAATAAATGAAACCGAAGTTCTACAAATGATTTACACGTAACCTAATTTTACAACTGCGCGTAAGAAAATTTAAAACTTATATATGAATATTTAAATTTATACCTTGTGCATAAATCATGAAATTACTCATCATACAACCAAAAAAAGGCTTTCAATGGCATCCTGTGAAGCTTTCTCGCCACCTCTTTCTGATGTCCACAAGTAGCTAGCAAATATCGCAAGGACATCGTGTTTACATGTCACCGAATTAACTTTCAATAGATCAACTGTAGGCAGTGTATCATTTATTCGATATGTGTAAAAGTAGAGAACAAGACACAATGTAACAAGCTGACAGAATAACGACATCTTTATCGAAACATACGAAAGACTGAACCATACAAGACACCTGTGTTAGAGAACGCATAAAATAATACTAGTCCGATTGATAAGCTAGGGGCAGGCTTTTATGTATCGAATCTGACTGACACTCACATATAACATGTATAGATCTACTACCTTCATGGAATTTGAGTGTAGGCTCTCACTCATATACCACATTATATACATTTTATCTGACGAATGGAGGAAGCTAGCTGCGATTTTTGATGGATTGAGAATAATTTGTATTTAAGCTATATAGTTGTAGATGACATATCTTTCAAGTGAAGCGATTCAGTGAAGCATGAATTTTCCCATACAAAATATTATCTTCTTAAAGTTCTGAAAAATTATCATTTAGAAAAATGTTGAAATCACAACTGCTTGTTTTAAACATTACAGTCCATGGCAAGCGGTCCTTTTGTTTATTTTTATGAATTTTGTATTTAGCGCTATAATGCATTCTGACGCATTGTAAAAAGTTAATCCAATGAAGAGAACAATAGGAGTATCTTTAGGAGATCCAAGTGTTAGGCGGTTTACGCAAGACTAAAAAAACTACTTTCATTTTTAATATTTTTTTTGAAAAATAGTGTTTCTTTAATGGTTTTATCTTGGCTACCTGTACAAATATTAGGTTGTTGACCAAAAATATACTTCTAATATATTTTTAAGATCAAAAATCTACAAGTAAAACTATTGAACGGTTTGAATTTGTCTCAATTGAGTATTCTTACCGTAAAATCAAGCACTTCTTTTCAACTTTATGTCTGAAGAATTTGCAGTCAAATCGTAAAATTTTTGTATTCTATTACAAATATATATTTAAACAAAGCAAGTTGAATCCGAGCATTATGAATTTACAACTATCATGGCAGTTTCCTAACAATACTAGTTTCAATATCCGATATAAGGATGCAAATTCATCCAAGGAAACAAGACTCGATTCCAGCCGAATTTTCAACTTTAAATCTGAAGTGATAAATGTTATAATTTCAATCAAGACCTCTCAACCGATTTTATGCCTTGTCATGGCATTTTGTCTAAAAGTGTCTAATTGCTATCCGATAATTCTAGAAAAAAAACGACTAAAATACTCTTACAGACATGTCACGGTTCTTTTTATTGGTGCTTAATCTCATATGCATTGATTCATCAGTTTATGCTTTGATGACCGTGATGGGTGATGTAGCTA
>JAQIWN010003908.1:0-12147 GCA_034699025.1 Entomobrya cf. arborea Gr-Col-00668
GAAAGAGAGAGAGTAGAGGATCTAAAATAGGATGGAGAAGTTGGTTACAAAGCAAAATGCTATTACGATTGGCCCATATATTCATTCATTTGGGGAATTTACAATGTTACTTCGATTGACAGACATACGTTCTTTTCGGTCCATATATGTTTACACAGCCCATCTACCAGTACCACTGTTACTAGAGATATAAAAAAGAACACACATTATGCACGTAACGTGTTTCTTTCTCTTGTTCTTATTCTTCGTCGCGTGTTTTCCAGTAGTCGTCTTAATGTCTCTAGTGACTACACTACTCTAGTGGGTAAGTATGGGGATATATGAAAAAGGAAAATAAGAGAGGGGGACAGAGATGCAATCGCATTTGTGTTATAAGAAAGAGGCAAGAACACACAAGAATGAATAACAAGAAGTTGGGAAAATGAAGAATTCTCCCTGGGTTTCTTGAAATAGAAGTAAATATATGACAGATAGATAACGACTTTTTTCTACTCTGCCAATGACTTGACACATCTGTTTAGCGCTGTTCTTCTTGCTCGTTTAGGTTCTCTTTCTCTGGCTAGTCATTTCGTTGCTACTATGTGTACACAGAGGGAAAGAGAGAAAAAGGGGATACCTAAATCCCATATGCCCAAAAATTGACTTTGTCATCATTATTATAACCATTATAATAATACCAAATCTATAGAGTTAATATGTGGCTACTTAGGTGCTTACTTCACATTCATACGACAATTTCGGTTGCTGCCATGCATGTCCAAGAGGATAATACTGGTGTTTGCAATTGATGAAATCGAAAATTTCCCTTGAGGATAGTCCCATTTTTATGTTCTTGCTATTTGGGTGGTGCAGGGGGATAAAGACACGCATCACATTATTATTAGAGAGTCACACCTAAAATTTACCTCTCGATTTTTAGTAGTGCAAAATGACAATACTTGTTTGGGAAAATTCGCTTCCCTGGATTGGATTTGGACATTTGTGGTACAAATAATATAGTGGCTGAAGCTGTGGACTTATGTATCAGACTAGACACATACGCATCAAATCCATATGGTTAAACACTATAATGGAATAAGTACAAGCAAGAATTTATATAGTGTTGGTAGATGTGTACAATCCTAGCTCCCACGACAATATTCAAGGCAAACAAATGCCCCTAAAAAGGAAATTACTTTCGCTGTAAATTTAAAAACAGGAACACGGATTTAAGCATGAAACGGTTGATAGATGAAGTACACAAATAAATACATACATACATAACATACATGTATACTCATGTTTTTCTAAATCAAATATATTTAGAATAAGTTCACTAGATGCTAGTATAGGACACTTTTAGTTGTGCAACCTGATACTGCTTTGTTTCCTTTGATGTTTGTGTGGAAAATCAAAGGGTCTATGTTTGTGTGACAATGACAACCACAACGAGAAAACTTTTACCATACATACCACTCCGACTGTGCGTGTGAATTCAGACCAATTTTATTTATTTGTGCAAAAGAGATTTCACTTCAGATGAAACACAGAGTGAGCCACACCAACCTTACCACTACTGCCATCATGTCAAAATCATTATGTCCACTATTTATTTTGAAGGAAAACATGCATGAAAAGTTGTTCATGCATTGAAAAAGGTCAAATTCTCATGTTTATCACTTGGCAGAAAATCGTCCTTTTACCTACATTTCTAGATATATGTAGAGTCTGCACGCTACCAATATTGTTGACTGTGATAATGATTGCATTTACTTTATCTTCGTGTTATTCAATCTGTTTGTGTTCCAGTTTGCTTTAATAATGAATAAATGCCAGGATTCGCCATACCGCACCTTTCTATATCTGGCTGATATTATCAAATGTGGTTTTTTATGCAGCCGAGAAGTGGCGGCGGCTTGCTCAATATATGTTGATGTTGACTTTTTGAAAGAGGAACAAAGTTGTTCAAATATATTCATTCTCCAGTACGTGTATCTGACTAAAAACTATGTAAATTATTTGATGTCTCATCAACCACGACTTACATTCACATGTTTATTTACATATATTATACGAATGTTTAATTTGGCATACTTTACTTCTCTGTACACTTACTTATGTTCCCTATAATTGTACATATTCATGCACCTAATAAAAGAATTTAACAAAGTTGATATACTTTTGTTTCATTTCCATCTTATCATCATCATATTCTCCTTTCTCACATTACTAAATGGTATCGAATGCTTGAGGGTGGCTCATATTGATTCACTTTGGACCAAGTAATGAATAGAGTACACAAAAAAACAACAAAAGTTTGAAAAGTATTAAGTGAAATTACTTCACTGTTACTTTTTTACTTTAGGAACTGTTTTAATGCATGGTGGATTTACATATTCCTTGTGCTGGAACCTCCTCAAGAGATGTATTTTATTTATTCACTCGCAATCAGTCAGTCAGGAGCAGGTTCTCAGTCTCAAAAATGAGAATAAGCGAGAAGCATTTATTTCAGCGAAAAACATTCATTATGGCCGCGGCGTCATGGCCTTCGACTACAACAAAAACCAGCATCCAGGAGTTTGCTACAGAAAGTTTCCGATTCGCTCACATCAGTATCATGATGATCATTACACAACAGTCAAGCCAGCAAAACCAACAAAAAAGCAGCCAGACAATGTTTCGCCTTCTTTTTTCCTCTTTAATAATTAATCACTTTTTTAAAGCTGCTCTACACAACACGAGTCACTTGCCTAATTAGACAGTCAGCTGGAAAAAATGGTCATTTCCATGGAAATAAAATGGAAAACATACATTATGTAGATCATATATATTTTAGCGCATAATTTTCTAAAACAAGTAAAACAAATGTATGTATACTATATTAACTTTTAGATATCTTGTTGAAAGCAAAGCTAGTCAATTCACTTTCTTAATGCTCATCAGAATGAATAATACAGATTTATAGTTTAGTCCATCTTATTCAATGTTTAATGAATGAAAACTACGCAAATACGACGCATTTTATTTCCTTTTTAATGTTTCAAAGTACCATACATACTTTGTACTTTGTACTTTGTGGATTTGATAGCATAATTTATTAATTTCGAATCATTTGGGCATCCGTTAACTATCGTTAATCCATGTATATTGTACGCTGTTGAGTTTTTAGCAATAATCCAAAAGCACTTTGTTTCTCCAGTAGTTCTCATCATACCGAAAAAAGAAAGTTTACGTTCTCTTTCACTGTTACACATAAAAACTCTGCTGGAGATTGACAAAGATGACGCGTGGTTTTTCGGTGTAAAGATCAGACCATGACGAAACCAGAAATACAAGAACGCTGATACGTAGACGACCGCGGTTGGTGTTACACAGATAACATGTAATCTAATGAGAATTTGCAAAAGAAACCCTCCTTGATTTTGTAGCGCTCATAAAGGAAGGATGCTAATAATGTGTTAATATTGATAGATTTAATGTTATAATTTAAGAACTAGCCATAAATCAAAATTTTGTAGTAAATTCTACGATCACCTTAAGTTAACTAATAAAATGACGAAAGCTCATAGTCACAAGTATTATATATGTGTGCGCATTACTTCATTATTTATGATAAGGTTTTCCAAACAAATAGTTTTTTATCTTAAATTTTCACAAAAAGGTGTATTTTTATTTTCTAAATTATCCAGTGCACATATTTTCAGGTATGGATATAATGTTAAAAGGATTTGTTTGACGTCATCACAATCAGTCCGTAAGATTGGCACAATAGTATTGTATAGTAGGAGGAAAAACTAGGTTGCAAATCAATCGACATCCCTCACCGAATATAAATATTATTTTTCATCCATTAGCATGATAGCATCATAAAAACATGGTTTTCGTTTTGAGCACATTATTATTAGAAATTGAAGTATGCATAACAATAAACTTCACAGCAAAGGAAAATTTCACAATTGTGTCAGAGAATGAAATACCTGTAGCTTTATCATTATAACACTTATTTATATTCCTAAAAATCAATTTTTGAGTATTTACGACATAACAGTTGTACACAAAGCCAGGTAGCAGTAAAGAGTCAAGTTTCCAGTTGACGATTTGAAGGTTTGTAATAGTATCGTTCATTAGACCACATCAGACTAAAATATTATTTTAGTTTTATTATGTGATGAAATAAATTATTCCACCAGGGCAGTAATGCCACGAGTGTTTCCCAAGTTAATTGAAATTATGCAAACTAATTTAAATTATGTTTCTATATTATTATAGGAAAATCTCTATGCACAAGGTTACCTATAACAAAATTTAGTTTGGTTTTCTATATGCGATATGCTGGGGGTAAACGGAGAAGTAGATGATAATAGCTACAAAGAGAAGTAAATAGATTGTTTATGTAACTGAAAGTTTCGCAAATTGCAAATTTTCTGATTCATTGAGCATGGAAAAGATGTAAAATAGAACAGAGCAGTAAATAAATAAATGAACACTACCACCAAGCGACGTTTTAGTCAAGGTATGTGAATTAAACCGAAAATTATTGGCTCGTGTTTATATGCATATATATGTATATCTAGAGATATTTCTTTGGAAACCAAAGGTTCATCAATTACCTATAACATAAAATGATGAAGCAATTATTGTTTTTATGTCTGTCTTGCTAATGTGTAGTTTATTTACATGGATGAACTTGTATAAGTTGTTAGTGTAGAAAAAAGTGCATGCATAATTTTTTTTACATAAAAAAATCTTTGTATGGAATCAGTTTTGCACTATTAATGAATGATAACATTTTCCCATTTGATATTCATCAAAAATACAATTAATAAGTGATAACCGCCCTTTGCAGTTTAGTGAATATTCGATTCGGGTCCCATATCTATTTACCAACAACGTAAGTGAAGCTTTGAGTCGAGTGTGATAAATCATTTTCCCGCTACAGATATAATTTAAGTGGAAAGTAAATAAGGAATGCTTTTATAAGTTCATAGTTAGAGAGAAAAGCCACTCTTACAGTAAACAAAAAGGTGACAAAAATGACGGGAGAATATTTAATAATAATGGCAAATACTAATTCAAGTTAAACGCAATTATCGGACAACAATGTTTTTCAACTTAACGTTATTCATGAGACATTTGAATTGAGGCAAAGTAGAAAGACAAAAATTCCATAAAACAAATTCTAAGTAGGTTATTTTAATATAGTCGTCGAAACCTATTTATAACATTAAGACAAAATGTACACTGATAGATTATTCTGTTGTGTGTGAGAATATCCTTTTGCAATTCCTTTAAGTACCATAAATTCGACCAAAAAGTAGCAGAATAATGCAGAATTTTTTTTTGCCCCTGAGTTGTTGTTTCCACGCCTTATGACAAGTGTTTATTTATTCAGAATAAATTAAATTAAATTCAACCAACACATTCGATGCATGACTCCACCCAAGAAAAACCCCAGCAACGTTCTTTTGTTCCGCTACGTGCTACGTAATGATTCACCTGGCTGGGGAACAGATTAAAATGATTATGATTTCTGTTCATAAAATTTTCATAGTACATGCATATAAAATTATTGTCAACTGACGACGGTGTTTGTGGCTTGCTTGTAGTGGCTGATGTTACAAACCAAGGCGCCAGTAATATAGATTCCACTGGCTCTGGCTGGAAAGCAACTTAATATATTCCAACTGCAATGTTCTCGTAGCGTAACACTCTCCAGTCGATATTCTTGCCATGTAAAATAATAATAATCACTCATTTGTTTAACTTTACCAACATATTTCATCGTGAATTGATTATTTCTCAAATCAAAAGAAACGAATTACATGCATTCGGTTTGGCGTATATATGCACAAAGTAGTAATGTATAGAAACGCTCCATCCTAAAGACAACAACTTTTGATCAAATATTTGCAATAATATTTGTGTGCGCATTAAGCTTCAGTTCACCTTTCAACAAACCTAATTCAAAAACGTAAATGATTTATCAAAACTCACCCAATTCATAGCAAAAGAAAATAATCAGTCATGATGATGGTTGTGCTGTAGCAGGCCGAAATGAACAGAACCACAGCATAGTTTAAAAAAAGTCAAATTGCCTTTTAGTTTGGTTTTCAATTGATGGAATATTGACAGGAGAAGCCGAAAAAGAGAGTACGAGGAAAGTTACATACAAACGTAAACCATGTATTTATATTGATTTCATTTTCCGCATTTTCGCTTACATTTAGACTTTTATTTACAAAGCTCATAACTCTCTGTCGTTGCTCCTTGTCGTCCGGGAAAAGTACTATATACTTCATTGGTTAAATTTTCCTACATTTTGTTTTTCGGACCCGTCTGGAGGGTGACTGATAATGTGAAACAAAAACTCTGTAAAACCAAGCAGGCCACAGTCTTGAATTGCGAATGACGTTTACCCGAAAAAATTTTTGTTGGGAAATACAATTATCATATTGGTAAAAAGTTACCTAGCGTCTGATCGTACATTATGTATTTTTGAAGTCACGTAAATTTAGAGCAATCCTTCACATTTTGCATAAAAGGTTTTTCAGTGAGCCTACATGCAGTCTGAGGAATATTTTTTTTGCCTATTGCTTCTCCGTTTCCATGTTTTCAGAGAGAAAAAACTGAGCCATTTGGAAGTTTTCTGGATTGCTTTATGGGAAATTTACGAACGATGAGATATGATGCTATTTGCATTCCAACTGGATTGCTAAGCCTTTATCATTATTTTTCCTAGCTTCCATCAATCAGAGGTTAGGTATTATCCTCATGAATACTTTATAAATGAAAGCATTTTTTGCTCTCGCGGGAAAATGAGAGAGAAAGCTGTGTGTATTAGGTGAAGTACACATGGAATAGCAATAGTAGCATTATCATTTTTATCGACAAGAACAGAAAAATGGCTTATGTATGCATGTTATGTGTTTTGAGGGGGAGGGAAAGTATGAGTCAGCATATTAATTCTATCTTTAACATTATTAATAACACGGAGAGCAGTTAACGATTCTTAGATCAATTGATTTGTCGTATTCGCGTGTAGCATAGTTCTCCCGAAAACTCGGAAATGATTGCCTATAGTTCGGGAAATAAGTGAGTTGTGTATTACTGGACTCGGTGACCTTCGGTCAATGGGTGATTTTGTTTTGTCTTTTAAGTCATATAAAAATAATGTTCAGGATATTCGTACAAGAAGCAATTTTAGTACATGACATTCAAATACTGATTATAGCTGCAGGTGTACCACGTGAGATGTTTCATAATTTCCATATAGAACACATGCGTATAACATACATGAGTAAAAACGCAACATATCACTATTTGTGTACCTAACATCTAGTCAATAATTGATGTTCTACTTACATAATACGTTACAGCACATTAAAGCCACCATTTAACATGTAAAGTAACCACGCACATTTATAGTGCAGTGGTCAAATGATGAGGAACATTTCTAAAAGTCATTCATAAATTTGAAATGAATATGAATCATTACGGTTTTGCTTGAAAATGCATATATTTTACTTATTTACTTGCTCACACGGCAAGGACTTAAGTTTACGTACTTCAATGATTACTTACAAAACTTCAAAGTAGTAAAGCATTTTTAATTAATCGTGGTATGCAACAAGCACAAGTGTGATTTACTTTGTCCTTGAACCAACTGACATTCTTGGTTACGTAGTGCAACAAACAATAGCATAACAGCGAAATTACTTTTGGCAGCAACGGCTGTTGTAACAAAAATCAGAATATTTTTTATGTTTTGCCATTTTACACAACAAGGTATGTATTATTTTTTCCATCCTGGAACAAATTGGCAGCCTTGTTATGTTTCCGCTGCTATTCATTTTTCTGAACTTGCAATGCAATTGATACACCTCATCATTCATACAAGCTCAACAAAACTTTATGAGCTTTTCTAAAGGAGGAAAAAGAAGGAAAAATCGGTAAAATGACAGATTCTTTATTATTGTATTTTCTTTTATATTTTTCTTAGCAGGAATAGTGGCAGTTGAAAAATGTTGCAAAAAAGTGTACCTTTATCGCACTGTCTCATCAAACCATGTATAGACACGACATAGTACTGCTACTTTGATACTACTTGCTGTAAACCCACTTAAGTATTTGGACACATTATGCGAAAACAGCAACGAAGCTTTCTACATGTTATGTATTATATGCATTTACAATTTTTCCTGCTAGTTTTTACATGTAACTTACCACTATATTTCATCCAATCCAATTCACAACTCCACATGATCTCGTTTTTCACCAGTTCAGCTCACCACACACCACCGCCACTACTGACTTGTCTCTTGCGAGTTTGTTACCACCACCACCACTACGATGAGTATCCATTACTCATTCACACACACGTCGTATTCGTATTCATAATATTATTAAACAAAGTTCGTACAAAAGTAAAGCCGTAATCCATAAAAGTGCTACTTACCAAAGTAGTTCTACATGCAGTTGGATTTTCTCTACGCACACAGTCCTCCTTTTTTTGGCATTCTGAATTCGGAGCTGTGTGTTGTATTGTAAACGAAGCAGTAGTAGCAGTATTAGCAAACCATTTTAGTGTAACAATCGTCAAGAAACACTTTCGAGAAACAACGGGAAGTAGTGAAAACAGGAAACTAGCTCATACGCTTCCATTTCTCTCAACTTCAAACAAAAAGGCTTAAGCCAAGCAAACCAGCTAGGCAGCCAAGCTTGTTTGGTTGACGAGGACAAACTCGACGGGAGACGGAATAGTGGACGCCGAGCTGCTGTCACTACAACTCATTTTCAGCAGATTTTTACCCCAAAAATATACATACATATATTATGCAAAGCAATACGCGTTAGTTAGAAACTGTCATTCTCAGAGTACAAACAATATGAAATTCTCGCTTGCAATACTAGCAACAGGGATATTCACTTGAGAGAAAGGTAGCAGAGATAATAGTAATAAATAGAGAAATTAGTTCAAAGGGATTTCATTTTCCAAGTACCCACGCACGGTTAACTTTTGACTATCTATAATGTTAAGGTGGTGATATAATATCGGATATAACGGATTATTTGTACATACAAAAATACAAATAACTATAAGCATTCTTCAACTTGCCTTACTAGTAATCTCAATAACAGACCTATATATACCATGGAAAAAAACGTCGGAAATTCTAAATATATTATGCACAGCTAAGATATAAATATTATGCTATAAATTTCCTTTTTGGCAAACTTAATACCATACCGACTCAATAAGATGTTAGGGATCGCATTATAAGCCCGGTTTTCTATCACAGCATCACTATTACTGCTTACATTATTTGGGCAAGTAGTCCTCATTTAATTAAAGAAACGCAATTTCATCTGATTGTAAGCAGCAGTACAAATGATAATTTATTATCAAGCCAAACAATTTCACCTGTATACCAGCCAAAACCGGATTTCATGCTTTCTCTCACTTCCTTGCTTTCTTCATCTTTTGGTATTACCAACAAAGTAATAATGAACAGCGCATGTAGGGTATATTATCCATTATGTTTTATTAGTCATTTTCCTCTTCGTCTTCTTTAACTTCATTCTTTCATCTTCCCTTTTATTATACTCTGGCTCCCTCAATCACTTATCTTGAAAATGTAGTAATACACATATAAACAGTAACACCATTCAACCGGGTAAATTCCACAACCGCAGCAAAAGAAACAACAACAACGTCATCATCATAATCATCATCAAGAAAAGTCAAACTGAAAATGAAATGAAGTAGTCGACCGGTTGGTAGTGGGAAATGAAGATGGTATTACGCCACCAGCTCTCTCTCTCTCTGTATTCCAATTTGATACATACTTCCGTTGTTATTATTATTGTTATTCTTATTATTAGGGCCTTACCAGACCAAAGGCACAAAAGTAATATGTTGCACTTCACGAGCAAGGATGCTCTCAGCCTGGCCTTCACTGGCTTTTTGAGTACGATTCAATTTTGGCAACGTAATAACTTGTGTAATGATATTATGCATATTATTATTGCGCGTCTTGTATAAAATATTTCTTAAAGCATGTGTACATAGGTACACATATATCAACTAGATAATAAGAACAAACAAAGTATAGTCAAGAATACCACTCATTTTGATTGCTACAGAAGAAGTTCCCCTTTTCAAAAAGAAAAGATACTGAAAGAAGATAAATGCGGCATAAAAACTAAGAGAGGAAAACGAGGAAGCTACTTTCAATGCACTGAGGCAATAAAAAGGGAAAAGAAATGAAACTGGAAATGATTAAAACTAACTACGGTAAAAAAATTGAATGTTTTACAAACTCAGCAGCCATACTTGTATCCTCCCTTCCAGAAAAAAAATCTTTCCAAAAAAATAAATGCATGTTTGGTTTTGTACTACTTTTATATAGCCGTTGTATGAATACCTTTTTTGTGTTGTGTGTGAGAGTATGTATTATATTATATTATTATGTAATGTAATTATCTCCGTATGGAAGGCATAACAATTTATTGGCTCTTGGCTCAGCCGCCCTGCCGCCAGCAAACCATTTTACTTCAACAGCAAAACTCGAGCAATAGGTCTTTGTCAGAAGGGAATTAGCAGAGAGAAGGAACAGTGAACAGAAGTGAGCCAACAAAGCCAACTGTTCCAGATAAATCCAGTGATCGTCATCGCAGTAGTCGTCTTCTTACGTTTCTACGTCTGTGTCCATATCTATTAAATGGAATATCGTTATGTGGCTGTATAGCAAGTGACGCTATTAAATATACCACACACACCAAAACAGCTGAATAAACCTACTTTTAATGTGACTGATCCTGCTGGCGTTGTCGTTCCAAAGACTAAATATGCCTTTATTTTATTTTATGCTGCATTGAGCTAAATAGAGCAGCCAGCAGCAGCACAGTTACTGACGTTCCTTTGAGAGAACCGTTTACATAATTGGGGGAACGAGTAAAAGTAAGGTCATTTTCAATCTTGGTAAATAAATAAGCAGAACGCCGCAACGCAACGCAGTTGGTAATCCGTATCAAAAAAAAAATATGTTTGCTGGGCTACCACTTCTAACCATTCATACACAAAATTTAACTGTCAACTTAACGGAATTTTCTCTTCATGGCTTACCAACCGCTGTGCTTTTGTTGAAAAACCTGGAAATGAAATTCATAGCCTTGAAAATTAAGAAAAAAACCATATGCATCTGACAATGGCCTCCTTAATAATAATATCTGCGGAAAAAAATTACTCCTTCTTCAAAAAAAAAATCTATGGTGAAAATTCGAAATTTCACCAGTATAATTGTTTAAATATGAAATAGTTATAACCACATTATATTAAGAAATTACAATCATCAAACTACACTTTCTTTTTTTTTTCTTCTTCCCTGAAAATATTTGTGTTTTCCTTTGGTTTTGTACAGAATTGTAACAAGATATCAACCAGCAGCAGCTGGAAAGATTTCCCTTCCAGCAGGTTACCAGCTTTTGTCTTATTGTTTTCTGAATAAACACACATCCAGCACAAAGTAAAGAAAACCAGTGTTCGTTACTCTCAATTCAATGTCCCAAAAGATATACTTTAGTAAACTCCATATTTCCCCATGAGGGCGTTTTCCTTTATACCCCACAAGTTTCCTTTTTCTTTCCACATTGTCGACTCGACAGTGTATACTGTACAAATACTAAATACATACTTTTCCATCATTCCCAAGGGATCAATCAGACTAACGAAATATCAAACGGTAGCATATCTCAAACCCGCGCTATTTTCCTTTGTTTAATCTACTCTACCTTTATAACTTAACTCCATATACTGTTTTATTGTCTATTATATCATTATCTTGCAGAATCCCATATCCTTGAGAACACGAGCATCGCATAGCCAAAAGCCTTAATCAGGCGCAATACTAAAAACGCACAAGTATTTTTCTTTCAATAACAACACAATGAAAGTCGTAAATGAAGACAAACAATGACGCAGAAATAATCGTAAATGAAAGAGCTTAATAAATGAATAGCATTTACAGAAAATATAAGTTCAGGTGTTATTTTTTAAAGAAGCGCATTCCATGAAAAAGTATACCCATAAGTGCGTACGTGAGAATTCTTACATATTGCCCAGTGACGCGAATTTTGAGAAATCCCGAGTGACCATGCTGAGCAACTTTT
>JAQIWN010003909.1:0-12145 GCA_034699025.1 Entomobrya cf. arborea Gr-Col-00668
GGGAGGGAAATATGACTGCAATTGTAAAGAGGGTGCCACTATATGGGATGCAATTCTACAGAGGTTCCACTGTAGTTTCCACTGGTGAGTGTCCAAACTAAATTTACATATGCAATGATCATGATCACTTTTACATGTAATGCAAAGGACAGAGAAATGAATACAAGTCAAGCTCGAAATGAGATCAAGATTTATTTAAATAAGAAGAGTAGCAAGAGCAGCAGAAGTAATAATACTAACACCAGAATATATATTCGTAAGATAGAATATCGTGCGCATCTGGATTTCCCTATTTATCATTCTTAATGCCAGATAACTGCCGGATACAAATGGTATTTCCCTGTTGTATGTGTACTCTACTCGACTCTTCTCTTAACAATGCTGAACTTTTTTTTCTTCCTCGGAAGAAAAAATACCAGCAGTCGAAAAGAGAGACAGAGGAAACAGGCATTACATATAGATACATTGTACCTAATCACAAGAGATTTCAATCCTCTTCCCTACTTTTTTTTTCTTTAAGAAAAACTAAGACTTGAAGGGAGTAAAAGTGTAAATAAAAATCTATATAAAGCTCTTACACATTAATACAAGTGTAACTAGCTAGCTAACTCGTCGTTATACAGACGCACGGTCTGCAATTTTTCGGAAGTAAAGAGAGAGAACTATAGAGCTGGAAGGAGAAGTAAGATTAAAAAAAGAAGAAGGGAGACTATGTAACGCACAGCAGTGCATTTTCTTTTCCGTGTTTGCATTTTCTTGCTGGTTTTATGTGAAAAAAGGAGGAATGAGACGAGATGCGTGCAAGAATTGATTGATGAAATGGATCAAACCAGGATTAAAACGTGCCGCTTTTTTGCTCCTTGCCAAAAGAAAGCTTTACGTGGTCGTTTCATGGTTATAATGGTGTACATTCAGAAAAATCTGTAGTTTTGCATAGCTCAGCAGTATAGTAGAGTATATTGAGTATTCTTCATAAAAATCTCTTCATGAGTTATTCCATGGTGTGGGTACCCTAAGGAGAAACCGTTGGAAAATACGCCAATGCTAATAATAGTGAAGAATCCTTGGAGTGTGCTTTCTAGGAAAACAGATTTTGGTATTGAGGTCTTTTAGGAAATAAAACTCGTGGTTGTACAAGGTACTGCACTGCATTTTAAAAATATATATAAACCCAGAAAGGTAGTCCAAATATAAAAAAGGTTTTATGCAGACATGTGGGAGGATGTAAAATAAAAAAATTAAAAGTTTTGTTTATTGGTATTGTCATTTTAACTAATGCAAATGGAAACATTAGCACTAAAAAAGATACTGGGTCATCTGATCCCGTTGTTTGATAGTCATCTACCATCTAACTGCGCCATGCGTACATAAAAATTAAATACTCACTTCACTTCTGGCGTGTATACTGATTACGAAATGCGATCAGATAAGAAAAGTGTAGTTTTTATATTCGTAGTTATTTTGCCATTATTATCGTCATCATCATAACAAGGTAATAAAACATTTTAAATATTTTATGTCCAACGTTGTGCTATCCACATGATGTGCCAATTCAGTATTAAACCATTAAAGAATGCTGCTGTTATTGTGAAAGATAGAGATCTCAATTAAACGAACCACATCGTATGAGAGCAAGTATACCTTATTTTGAAAATCATCTTTTATAACTTCAGTGACGCCTTTATTATGGTTTTGTCGTCCTGTCCTGGTGACATTTATGGAGTCGTAAGTACGCTGGAATGAGACGGGGAATAAGTTGATAACATCTTTGAAACATCCATAATTCGATTTAACGAATGTATCTTCATACTTATTTTGACGTTTACTTGAACATAAATTTATCAACTACCTAACAACATTCTACAAAAAAAGTATTTTGATCTGTCTTGACATTTGCAAAAATCAGTGCTTAAAACCAGTTTTCCAGTTTAGATACTACTGACCTTACACTACTCAAGATGTCCTTCATTTTAATATCATTATCATTACTTTATTCGATTAGTGTCAAAACAGAAGGTCGCTGTCATTGCCTGCTATGCATTTATCACTTTTTTCCTGGGAAAAATAGAAACGATTTGTCCCAATAACTATACGAACGAACGAGACGATATCCACGTATTAAGTCATTCTTTCATTTAGTCCTTTCATCGTACTGCACTATAGGAGGATCTGATATGACAGGTGATAATGCAGTCACTGACCACTAACTACTATCATTATTGTCGTCACTTAATGATTCTACTGATTAGCTCAGTTGAAATCATATCATAATTGTAACTTTTCATGTCTAGCTGTTGGTGTGTGAAATAAAATAATATTTAATTGCCTACAAGCAGGGTCCTATTTTACAAAGACAGTGTTCAAATGAGAGTAATGGCAATACAGTTTGATTGCTTTTGAAATATAAATGGTCATACTCATAATCACTCTATTTAATAGTTTGAACTTTGTATGGTTGTGTAGAAATATCCAGTATATATATTTTTCCACTACATCTTGTTTTTATCAAATGGAGCTTTTCATTAGAGAGAAGATATCTGTCTAGTACCTGAGATGAGGTACACACACACAAACAGAGGAAGATTTTGACTGTTTTTATGATCTGTTGTGACGTTAATGAATACAGACATAAGGTACATACATAATATGCTCATGCATAACGTAAAATTACAATCTTCATCAGGTCACAAAACACAAGCCTAGAAGTATGGTTGGTGGCTGTGTGCATAAAGGAAGCCTAGTGATTAAACGATGAGATGTTCTATCAGATAGAAAGGATGAACAGCTTGTTGACCTGAATCTTCCGTCGCATTCAAAAGCAATAATTAAAGATACATATATAGAGTGAGATATGTACATATGTAAGTTTATGTGTTTTTATGGTAGAAGAGCTTTTTACACATTTTACTTTCCCTTTCTCCTCATCTAGTCAATTGTGTGGATCCTTGCATGGCATTGGCTTTGGGATGTGTGATAACTGCCATGTGCTAATCCATTTTAATGCGAAGTTCTTTTTTTACAAGTATTTGCTAGAGTGCTTTTAGCGTTCGTGATCTCGTAATAAAATAAACGCCTTCCATACAACATGGTTTACCCAGATTAGCCAACAGCTAAGTAGAATCATTGGTAAGTGCAGAAATCATGTGTTTCTACAGACAGTCTTTTTTCCATCGTTAATATATATGGTGAGGTAATTGAGTTGAGATAGGTAACGATGAAGAACTCATTTAAAATTTGCCATCTGGTTTATCTCTCTTAGCTTGTTTACTAAATACTGTAAGATGATGATGAGTTGTGGAAGTTAACGTCTTGTTTATTAAAACTGCATTTTGCTTTTATGTGGAATAATGTTATAGCAGAGATTACAGATTACATTTCCATTGCATCAGTTTAAGTTAAATCACCATTGTTCTAGGTAACATTTTATGCTTGATACACAAGTTTGGAATGTGATCACAAAACATAAAAATCTCCCTATTTATATTGATGATAAGTTGAAATAACATTCCATTTAATCATTCGTTTGTCAGATGAATGGCGATGATGGCATGCTTTAAATGTTGAATCAAATAATAATGATGATGACTCAGACTAACACAAGACATCTTTTATTATGAGCTCATTTCTTCATTTAAAAACCAATGAATGATGTACAGTTTTTAATGAAAAAGTCGCATGTGTCAATATAAATAAAAATACAGCTCGAGTCCCATTATCATGTCGTCAACTTTGTTATAAAGGATTAAAAGTCAGTTACCCATCCAAAAGCCAAACCACAAAAGTTACGACAGGGCTTTAATTTTCTGCATTGTACTTAATAATCAACAATAAAGTTCAAAATGGGTATTCTTTCTCAGCACAGCTACAAGTTTCAGAAGCATTAATAAAATGAATTCATAATATAACAACGCAGTGAGATCTATTGAGATCCTACTGATATGGTGCCTTGTTGGTTGATTCGAGATTCTGTAGCGAGAAGTGCAACGCAGCAGTGTCACATATTTATGTAACATAGTGCATGAGGTGCACATATCAGCGGCTCAAAGCTTTTAATTGAATTAAACTGGAGTTAAACTACTTAATAAGCGACCTATCAACGACGTCATTTCAAGAATGCAGCCAGCAGCTGCATTGTTCACAAATTGGAGGTTCTTTCAGATCTGCTTCTGCATCCCAAGTTTTTTTTAAACCATCAACCATTCACCATAATTTTCTCTCTCATCATGAATCATATATATCATGATGATAGTAAAGTTGATGAGTACAGAATATTTTTTATGCATCGATGATAAGAATGATTATAGGCTTGCAGCTGCTTTACAAGTACGCATGTATGATTTGCCTGTTGAATTGGAGTGTGGCATTCTTCTAGTAATCTCTAGCTTGCTTGTCATCATCAAATCTTCATTGCCATCAATGCACCATGTATGATTATTATTACACACTTCACAAATTTTAATAGCTTAAAGTACAAATAATAAACTAAAAAATATAAATTGTCCTTGTACATTTTAAGTCATCACTTTTAGGGCTCTTCTATATAGCTTATGAAATATAAAATCAAATTAAATGCAGTTATTAAAAGCTGCAAGGACACTATTTGTGCATGTACAATTTATTTTAAAATTATGATCGTCATAATTTCATCTTATTTTTATTGCCACCATTATTACACCAAGAAGAGTATTGTATTTTCATGCGTAAGGTTACATTCAAGAACCCGTGCAAACGAGGACATTTTTTTCTAAAAAGGGATGTGAATTTGAATAGTAATAATACCCTGGAACGATGATTCATCACATTGGAATTTCTTTTTTTCTCTTGTCTCATTTTTTATGCATACAGAATTCGCATTTTACTGCAAAAAAAAAGCTATAACAAGAGAAAGGAAAATAGCATGCCAATTTAATAAAGAGTACAAAACACGAACACGTATCATCATGTGATGTGCCCAGTCACCATACTACTAATATAGGTATTCAATATTGCACATTAATGGCCATTTTCCCACGTAATTACATATATTCCATTTTTAGTTCGAGCTCGTTGTTCGAATAATACACACAAAAAACTGGATGAGCACATTAATTTTTAATAGCTGTGGAAATGCTTCCGGTATGCCTATCGATCCATAAACCCTCAAAAACATACGCATGCAAGCATCCAAAAAAATAGTGGAACATGTTAGATAGATAATAAGTATGAGACATGGGGCTTCGCTTGTTCACCCTGTATTACGATGATGGGTTAAAAAAATAAAATCGCCTAGCAGACAAAATACAAAATCATTCATGAAATGGCAGTTCAGTGGTCACACATATACCTCAAAACATGTCATGCCGCATTAATAGCCACACTTACACATTTTTAGACCCAATTTCTACAGATATAAGCCCCTAACGTAACATTTAGATCCATAAATATGGCATTGAACCGCTTATTTCGTGCCATGTGTGGCTAATGGGAATTTTGGAGTAATTACGGTAACATAACATTTCTAACCATCATCATAATCGTCATCATGATGAGCACATTACCGTGTGAGAGTGGGTCTTGTAGTATAACTTATTTTACACAAGACATGACATTCAATATACGCGAAACCAGACTAAGCTATAATATAAGTAACCATGAAGAAGGTAGGAAATATAAAAATGTGCAAGCAAACTATAAGCTTCAATTTAATGAATGGGTCAATGTTTCGACTTCAAAAGCGATTGCTGCTGCTACTGGATGTACTGGTGATGAAACTCATTCAAGAACACCAAGAAGTAAAAATGCATAGCCCACAGTAGTAGTAGCTGATGATTCTTCTAGTAATCAAAGCAATTGCTGTTATCATCGCATAACATGTAGTATGTACCATTATTAATGTCGTGTCTTCTTTTTCTTATCCACATCATTATCGTCACACCACCACCAACCACCACACACAAACAAAACATTATTATATAACAACAACGACATTTCTTGCCTTCAGCAGCCTTCAAAAGTCATTTCAGTTCTTGTTTTTTCCATCCGTTCAACTCGTCGGAGAATGCACTCACACATCATCCTCATGTGATCTGTCTACCGATCTTCATAACTTATTCTGAGCGTTTTTTGTTTAGAGAACAGCGACGAAGTCATCGTACTGCAGCACAGAAGAACAAGTTGCACATGACATGCCACTGATGATGATTACTACGATGATTGTCGTGATGATCAAGACAATTGTGCTACCACCACAGCAGCAGAAAATATCTCAACAGCCCATCGGTCATTAAACGTAGCAGCAGTCGTGCATTAAACGAAAATTTAAGAAAGAGTTACATTCATAAAATCGATTCATAGCTTCTTTTACTACAGCCATACTACCAAAAAAAATCCTCTTACTGTCGTGATACAAATGTTGGGGTTGATATTTACAATTTAGAATGTAAGTTGCCGGCAAGACTTAATATTACATACAGCTTACATTATTGGAAAATACAATGGTAATGTTGCAGAATGATGTTATCTGCTTATTATGCAATGCGAATCAGTATGTAACAATAAAATGTTTTTCAAATAGTGCGTTGTAGGTTAACATCTTCTCTCCTATACTTTTATCACCATCATTCATTTAACCAAGCCAAATTTTATAATTGCAGATGAACCATTATTATCCTCCTCCTGTTGCTGAGTGTTAAATTTATCATTAGAAAAGTAATCAACTTTAACATTGGCTGAGATCGCAATAACAGTGATTGTCAAGTCTTATACAATCATTAATGGACACTGCCTGTAATAATAGTAATGATGATAATAAAATAAGGCACACAACAATAAGCTGATTGCTTTTTGTAGATTCATCAGCACCATTACCAGCCTAATTAGTAGGATAATGTATGCAATGGTATAAATATCTAAATACTGGTGAATTGACAGTGACAGTGCAAATCCTAATAAACATGAAGACGAGTACAAACTACGTACACAGAAAACACACACCTGTTCCTTCGTTTTATACTGGTCATAAACTTGAAATTAATTACTATGTATATTACTCTTATGCCTATACCTAAAATCTGTATTGCGTACGTGTAAGTTCTGGGTTAATGAATCCTAGAAAAATGGGATGGGATGAACCCTTCATCATTCATGAGTGATGTTGATGTCCTAAGCCACAACACATCCAAAAAGTGGGATGTTTTGGGGCATATCGAGACAGAGAAGAAGGAAGCCTTATGTACAATCCCAATCAACAGATTATTTATACTTTTTACGAGTATTACAGGCAACTATGAGGTAACTGCTCGGGTCGGGTTTCTTTAGGCAGTAATATTGAAGTGTAGACATGTATACATATTTACATGCGATGAGAACTTAATGACAGTAGCTTGAAACGAAACAAGCAGACAATTGTAATTACAGTGACAAAAACAAACAAATGAACAAAAATCTATCGATTGAATGTTTTACTAGTGAGTATGTAAGTTGGTTGAATGGAAAAGCAGCAAAGAGCGAATGTAGTAAATGAAATGTAAATGGACCAAAAGTAAACAGCACCACAAAAGTGGCAGGCATGTCTGTTTTAAAAAAACGCGAGTAATGACTGCAGAAAATTCATATCAAGGCAAAAGAAACGTTCTCAAAGAGAATAATTTAGAGATATTATGCATGTTGTAGTAAGTAGAGATTATTTTGGATGAATAATAGTCTAACTTGTAAATATTTTGGAATATGCATGCACATGGCTCTTCCTCTGTCTGGCAGAAATGAAGCGTTATGTTGAGAAAATTGCTAGATTTTTTTTTCATTTTAAAAAATTATCGTTTTTTTGCTTACCTGATGCCAGTAGTCTTCTGGAGACGCTTGGGATAACAGGTATCCAGTATCATGAATGGCTTGCAGTTCATATAAAATTCCGACGCTCGGTAGTATGTCCATTTTGATGTAAGTAAATAATAAATTACGAAAAAATAATAACACAACGAACTGTCTACTAGTTGGTACGAAGAGAACAGGACGATGTTATTAGTTATTGATGATACTATTATTTCTTGATAGCAGACAGATTATGAGTCGTTGTTTCTTTTTTGTATTGACGAAATAAAAGTAGTCTTCCAATAATTTTCAAATGGAGAAACAATGGTAATAATAGTGAACTTTTTTTGTTTCTTTCTGCCTCACTGACGAAATATAAACTCTTTGACTTCACCAGTTATAAACAATCCGAAGAAATAAAAGTAAAAAAAACTTTCTGTTTGCTGTTGTATTTCGTTGATTAACTCTTCATCCCCCAAAAATCAAACATTTTTTTATTCCGAAATTGTTTTTTCACAAAGTGTAGTTGTTACACTGTTGTTGTATATCATCATCATAATAATAAACAAGAAACAATGATGTAGCAATGAAATATCAACTTACAAGTCAACGTTTAATAGAGTAGTTTATCCTTACCAAAAGTTTTTGATCACATTTGATTTAAAACAAACAAGTTATGTACGTATATGGGTAAGTATTTTGTATTGTTGTTCTTAACCGATGGCAGTGTAGAGATCACAATGGAGGTACTCACGGGTTTTTGTTCCGAAATTTATGTAAACAATAAAAAGGTATTGTGTACTGTACTGGATATTATATATTATGTACGTATGAATTGTGTAACAAGTTTTTCAAAACTTTTCCTTTTTACTTTACTTTCCGTTTGGTTACTTTTCTCTTGGCTAATAAACTTTTTCCGTGCACTTATCATTCGCTGCTACCCAATCACCCACCTAAAAATAGAGACAAAATAGAGCATGTACTTGTACAGTAAATAATACAATCAGTTTAGTTTAGTTTCCTGTAATATAGCTATTGTTTCAGTTCTTCTTGTTCTTTTTAGAGCAAAAGTTTACATTCGGTCAAAATGGTTTAGTTTCTGTGTATCGGAATGAAAAGCCTTTTGTTACACTGTTACAGTGATGGGATGATGATGCTACGTCTACGTTTATATGTCAACTGAAATGGAAATAGGTACAATTTCGCTTTGCTCTCAGCAAGTCTATTTTTATTATAACAAAATCCTTCTGTTTTTCTAATAAAATGCTCGAGATGAGATTATATTTTATTTCATACAATAATTTTTAAATTATTTACGTCAACTGTGACATTAAACAGAGAGAGAGCGAGAGAAAGTACCGGAGTTTATGACACATTATCATTGAACAACTCGGTAAGTAGTGTATAGTAAAAAGTTGTACTATAGTTATTTCAAAGCTGAGCTTTGTCTGCATTCATAAAAAAATAGTTGGACTAGTGACAAAATAAGATCAAGAAGAACAAGAAACAAAGCCCATATAAAACAACGGTGATGCCTGATTTGAATTATATTGTACAACTTGTGTAATAAAGCTTTTGTATACTTTTTATATTTTCTCAATAAGCAGTCAAATCCAGGTAGACATGCAGAGAGAAAAACTTTTCTCTTTTCTCAACTTTGCTTAAGACTCTTCATTCGTGAATAAGATGATGACGGTGTGGCACTGAGTGAGTCGGTTTAGGACAGAAGAGGGAAAACAATAACGCACTGGATCGCGTTTTGTTGCTTCACTTTTTTTGGATGGGATAATCTTGCTCTCACCTAGATTGGGGAACAACACAAAAACAAGAACAATAATGAACTCTACTAGACTAAAATCTCTTTTCTCCTTTTCCTTCTCCTCTTCTTCTTACGGAATAATAATAACAGCAGCAGCAACCGCCTGCAGCAGCTGTGCCTCTAAAATGGCTTTAGCTCTCAAGTAATAATATTCACTTGACTAGAAGTGTTTTTTAATCAAAGGCATCATATAATTTATGTATATTTTGCTGAATATTCTAATCTCATATCTGGCTTTTCTCGTAAAAACCACTTGATATGTACTGTCTTCGTGGTGGTATTTTGCTTTTGTTAAACTTGTACATTTGCTGCTGCTGCTGCTGCTATTTTATTCTATGCACACCAGCCATCAGACAAAACACTAAATACAAAAAAAAAAATTAAGGTAAAGCTAAGGTTTATTATACTAACCTCATGATATTTATCATGATTTCATATCCTTCGTGGATAATGGGAGTATAATATGCAAGTTGTTTCTCTGATGCTTAAACCACAGTACAAAACATGGAGCACTTTTGAAAATTGCTTTTTTCCAACTTTTTTCTACACACTCAGAATAATGATTTTCATTCACACGACTATCTCATGAGTTCTTTGACTACACACACGGTTCATGAGTAATTAATAAAAGTAACTAATTGCTTCTTGCTAGCTTTTCGTTTAGTGGAAAACATTAGTATTAATGCTCATAGAACACCGTACAAACATAACTGCTCACAAAAAGTGTCCGTAGTCCGTACGTCATTATCATCTGTATCGCCTTGTTGCGGTACTTGTAAGGATGATATAGAATAGATATATCATCTTCTCACTCTCTCCATCCCACTTTTGCCACACATTCATGGGAAGAAATATAGGCAATAGAATGAAACGATCATTTTGCATGCGTAAAGTTAATACACATTAAAAATTTATCTTTTGAATAAAATTATTTCGCGCACCTCATCAACTGAAATTTTTCATTACGATGAGTTTTTCCGTCACGCTTGCCATACAGGACACAGGAAACATCGCGTCATTGCATTTCACATATAACCATGTAATAATCATCACCATTCAAATCAAATTATGAAAACAGCGCAGCGATGATGAAGAAGAAACTTTAAAAAAGTCAAATCACAAGACACAATAACATGAGCGAGAGTACATGAGTAGGTATATTCAGTGGTCTTTTTTTTAGCTATAATAATAATTTGAAAGTTTGAATTGGATTTTTGCAAGTTTTCGCCTTCAAAGTACGGAGAGACATGCAAGGAAATGGCATATGAGGAACTGTTTTATTTTTAAATTTCAACTTATGTACGTACTTTTAAGGATACACTGTCACTTTTTGATCTTTAGCTTTGGTACATGCTACAAAATCCATAACGAATGGTGTCGCTACTGATTTTGGTATTAAAAAGAAAGACCATAACAGATGAACACACGAGCATGAATGAGAGCACATGTATCAAAACTAAACCGATGAACAATAATATTGCATATATTTTTTGGTAAGACGAGTATGCAGAGAAAGAATTTCAATGAGTCAAGATACACAGACTTGATACATAAGTCAACAAAGAAACTTCAAACTTTTTCTTCAATCTGTCTCGTCAAAGACCCAGCTCAACTTGCCACGACGGTAAAGAAGAGACAACGTTGCGTTGTTGTGCTTTCTTTTCTTCTCAAGTGCAACCGGTGCGGCGGATCATTATCACATCATCACGACTTCAATTTTCCACCATGTGTTTTCGATATATAACGTCTTGTTAAATGTAATAATTTTTGACAAAAAGTTTTTGTTTCATACACATTTTAACACTTCAATTGACAGCATGCTCACTATTTTGCCGGTATACACATATTCACGTTTTCTTGACGGATAACAATGTATGTATTTTTTTGCAAAAAAAAGTTTAAAAGACACAGAACATATTTTTTTCTCAAAAAAAATGAAAGGATAAATGCTCAGGTGAATTAAGAAGAAACAATTTTTTTTGTGTGCTCACTTAACTCCTTTCTAACTTATCATATATTCATTCCTTTTCGGAATAACTTTGCAAATGAAATGAGTTCTCTTTCGTAGAGAATTGAACAAAAGTTAAAGTTTGTGAACTTTTTTTGTGGGACAAACAATCACCGAAATGAACATGTACACAAGATTAGAAATGTTTATACATGTACAAGTACGTGTGTATAATACCGACCGTTAGACCGGCTTTTTTGTGTATCTCTGAAATTTTTTGCAATTTCTCTCGTCAAAGACAACGGGTTTATGAGCATGAGTATCTCTCCACTTTTTTTTGCTCTGTTGTGTTTTGTAATAAATGACAACCGCAAAAAAATGGGAAAATGTTAAACTTTATTTTGCTTGCGAATTCTTTTTTTTTGCAACTTTTCCACTTCCCTTGCTGCCAATGCAAAAAATACACCGACTTTTTTACGAATATTATACAGGGATGAGTTTTTCTTTTTGGCAATTGATTTTATTTTGCACTGGAGTATTGTATTTCTGATATATTTTTTTGGAGTGAATGACACTACCACACTTATTTG
>JAQIWN010003910.1:0-12143 GCA_034699025.1 Entomobrya cf. arborea Gr-Col-00668
CCGAGTTATCGTCGGGCCTTTGCCTAGACGAAAACTTAATCTGAAAAATGTATGAGAAGAAGGTAGACGGGCCTTATGTCATATCGCATCAATATATATTATGGTCGTTTGCAGATATAGTCAGCATTATTTTTTTCTGAAAGAGAAAGAATTACTAGGAATTTGGGTCAGAGTGCTCAAATGGATAGTCATGCATCACTGATCAGAGAACAACGCGACATTCTTCCCTTTGATTCCATCCAGCAATTTACGGCACCGCACCAAACTCCAGTCAACTTGACTTTCTGGTGTAGTACAAAAAATATATAAAATTCTGTAGGCGATCATGATTTTTCTTCATTTCTAACAACATAAATTGATACAGACAGTAGTCAAGTTGATACAATTTGCTATTCCACTTCAAACTTCCTTCCTTCCGGTGTATAAATAATGGACAGAAGAGAAGAAACTCTAACAAAGTGTGTAGGAATAATACAAAAAGTTGGAAATATTTACATAAAACTTTTTTTAACGGATTTGTTGTTCTCTTGCTTTCTTCTTAGCATATCATCACCCTTCTCATTCTCATATACGTACATATTTATTCTTATGTGTGGAGCATGATAATGCGGTCTTTATATACGTTTCATGTATATACAGTCATCACAGTTTTCTCAAGATATCGAACATCTTATTCGATCAAACTTTAACAAAATAGGGATACCAACTAGAGCAAGGAGCACCGGGCGCTCAGTAGCGATGAAGGAAGATATGATTGCATATTTTTGAATTTCAGAACAGTTTTTCTTGTCAAGGAAAGATAAAGTTGGGCATTAACTGTCTTTTATCCTAAGCCCTTGTTGAATGGAACTTGTTTTTCTCATTCGAAGAAACAATTTTCGTGGTGCTTCTGTTACGAATTTGCATAATGTAAAACTGAGTAATAATATATATGGAGCATTGCATTTAGAAGAGAGAAAGTGTATCATCTTGCATTAATGTCAAAAGCAAAACCCGACAAAAAAAATAAGTGGCATAGAGAAGATTATGGAAATGTAAGTGTATATCCGTCCGTTGTATTTGAACAAAAGTTGAAAATCCGCACATCACATCTATTTCTGGGGATGATTGCAACTTTTTTCAGCTACTTGAGAAGTTTTACAAGTCTTCAAAACACAAACGTTTTTGTGGGATCCTCTAAAATCTAAATTATACGGATAAAGAATCATAGATAATCTACGGAAATCACTGGATACAAAGTAACCTGCATCCACTGCATATTATTTCAATTTCGCGTATGAACGGAGAATTTGTCTTACGAAATCATTTTGGCTTACAAAGTTTTAAACAACGGTTTGGCTAAAAAATTCTCAGCTATACTATACTTTTTGTCTGCGTATGTAAGAAATGGTCTTACATGGCTTCGCCAGTTTGGTTAAAAGAAGAAAGAAGTAGGTTAGTTGGATGTGTAGCAGACTGTGTACACCTATGATGCAATATACCTTGCAGACTTTTGTTTCTTGTGAAATTTTCGAGAGTTACTTAAATCAACTAATGTATTAAAGATCTATTTTATTGTGGTATATGGTATATTATCTAAGGCTGGAGTTCTATCTGGAGTATCTGGAGTTGGTTTGAAGTCAGACTGACTGACAATTTGAAGTACCATTTCATGTTAAAAAAATAACCAAAAGGATCTAAAAAAAACTTCTGAAAAAACTGCAATGTAAACTCAAGGTTATAATTTTGTGACAAGTGAAATTTCGAAATTGCAGGCCTTCTCAGCATAGCCCTTATAGCTAACACTGTGACAATGAAAGAAACTTGGTCAAATATGACCTTTTATTTAACCTTTACATTTAAACTTCTGGATGATCTTAAAGTAGCTTCTACGTGCTAAAATACTTCACTTCTCGTTTGTCTGTGTATGTACTGTCAATTTGTAACTTTTTTATATGCATTCAATTTTAAGTAATTTGCTCCTGAATAAAGGTCTGACTTTTGACTTTTTGCCCATAATACTATGGGATAGATTCGCTTAATTTTTTAAAATTCTCATGAGATTAAGCACGCGTTCCTACCAGGTTAATAGATTAAGCAGCACGTGTATAAAGCTCCTACATTTTCTAACTATTTGTCAGATGGTAAAGTATCTATGAATATGCGCAGGAATGCATTGCATAAACCGTATATAAAGAGTTTGGACTTTTTATGTAAAAAAACACAATGGAATGGAGGAATCTAGCATATATCTTTCTGGGAAAGGACCAGAGCATTATCATTGTATCGTTTATCTACTTTCCGAGCGAACGGATGAACGACTAAGGAAAAGGAAGTCCCATCGATTCAGAAACTTTCTCTTCTTCTTTTCATGTCTCTCTTTTCTCCTCCACAGACACAAATAACAAACTGTAAGTTAAAATGATAGGACAAAAGGAAATTTGTATAAAAAGATCTGGTGGCAAGTAAAAGTATACGAGAAAGGCTGACATGACCCAACTACGCCATGTGGCATGGCATGAGGAAGAAGAATAGAGAAAGATCCAACCAACAACAACCATCATTGCATAACGCCACACTCACTTCCTTACTAAATTGTCGACTAGGTTGACAACCACGTTGAGTTGCGATGAATACATGGATAATATGAGGGGTGTGTGTAGTTAATGGCACCTTCAAGGATATAAACTTTATCCGGGATTCACGGAAGATCTGCCATTCATTCTTTTTCTTGGATAGTGGGAGAGCAGAGCCAAAAACTTACAAACTGTTAAAAAATTCATACATATTTTCAACATATTTATTCTGTTCTGAAGTACCCTTTCATTTCCCTGTCTTCTAGTCAATTTGATTTTTCCTTTGCCTTCCCTCCCACACCACACCATATCTTCCATTCCATCCCAGTAATAATAATAACATTTGCAGTGTGAAGCTTAAAAACTAAAGACGATCTAGCACTTCCTATGATTCTTCCGATTTTTTTTGTAGGCGAGGAGAAAAAAGATTTTATGAGCCCACAAAACCAAAGACAATGAATTTTAACATCTAGCCATTTTCCAAAGTTGTATGTGTCATCGCACACGGTATGCTACCGCCACCGCTATTATAACCAAGACCAGTGGTGTTTTCTTTTGGCAGATATTATATCATACTATGCCTTTCTCCTTCCCCCACCAGCCATTTCGCTCATAACTTTTAACTCTCTCTTTCTCGTCGCGGCACTTCTATTCTTCCCTACATCCCCTAAATTACACTTGACATTCCCACGGCTCAGCACTTTTCGACCAAGTTTAACTCGAAGGAAGTTGGAAAATGAATAAGAGGAGTTGTCGTAAACTAATGAAAAAATGGTGAAGAGATAGGTAGACTCCAGTGAAAATGATGATGCTGACGGAGATGTTGAATAATATGCATAACACGGATGTTGTTGATCATGCCGTTGTGATTGTGGTGTGGCGAAGATGATGATGACAAAAAGCCTCTTGCATAGCAATTTACAATATTGTCGAAGGAATATAAGAACGGGCCACCAAATTCACTAGAGCCTCCAATCGTTTTATGTATTTTTTTTCTTGGAAAGTGCGCAAATATAAAGCAATTTTCTTTACAGAAACTGGGCTAAGTCTTAATGACCAAGAAATATGTATAGTTATATAACGTACAGGATGGTGAATGGTGACAGTGCTAGATGGGCTTTGTAAAAAGGGAAACAAGTAAAAAATATGTTTAATCATTTTTCGTATAGGATTATATAGCGTTCTCTCGTCGTCCTGTAGAAACTACTTGGAGACAGATGCTCGTTTGCATATTTAACGAGCGAAAAGCACTACTCCAGATTTTATTCTATTACACAGAAGCAAAGAAAAATATGCTTTTAAAAGTGAACACCAACTCATTTCACTTCTTCATTTTCTCAATTTTGCCTAAATTGAAGTAGCAAGTGAAATGGACAAAGCCTATGTGGAATGGAATGGTTCTCCGAGATAAACTATGTGGTTTTTCGGACCAGAGTAGCTGTCAGTTTTGTTATTATCAACTCATATTCATGTTTTATTAAGCCATATGGGTGTTTTTGATGGAAGTAAAAATAACTCATCAGCAATAAAATTACTAGAAAGGTTGTAATACTACTGTTAGAATGATATATTTCGTTAATGGAAATAAGGTGAAGGTAAGTTTATTCAAAAGTATTCTTCTAAAAATGATAAAACAAATATCGTATGAAAATACAACGTACTATTGCAAATTCATTAAAAGTCATCGGTTTCATCATTTTTGTAAGTATATTCATTTTCATTATCTTTCTGTTGAACCACATCAATGAATTGTGCATATTCTGCTTTTTATTTCTTTGATAAGCATTTATTTTTGTTTTGCTAAACTTTAATTTTCTTTGTGGTAAAAGATACAACAGCCAATATTGCTTTGAAATTAAACTCACAGACGTATAACAAAGTTATATTTGAAGTTATCATGTGCATTCAATAATATATCGTAGTTTCAAACTAATATAAACCAACTCGGAAATTACTTTCCACTTTGCTGGTCATGTGAAACACTATATTGATTTAAACGATAGATGTGCACAGACAGACAGAGAGACATATATTGCTGCCAATCTTCTTGTATTTATTTCAGACTCTCACGCATTCACATTTGCATATGAATATATTTTGTACCAAAAGTGCATAGTGTGGTGTGGTGTAACTTGTAATTATCAATCACTAATCACTTTTCAGCCATTGTAAAACAAACTTTGTCTCATCATAATGAATAGTGCTACATAATTATGTATGCTTTTGAAATGTTTGTTTTATCACACCTTCTCTTCATAAAAAATGAATCTGCAACCTCTGGAATTTGCCCTTGTGAAGGAAAAACAACAATATGCCATTACGTTTATTTTAGGTATACGTAATAGTGTTCTGATAATAAGCTCAAAAATGACAAAAATTAGTTTTGTGAATTATTTTACAAATGATGATACTCACATAAACCAATAAATGAATACTGCATAATGCGGTAAAACCTAAATGTTTGTAAAACGTAGTCGCTTCAAGCTTCCTTTAAACTACTCTATACGCGCTGTTCCTCCAGCCATTACTTTACTAAAAACAAACCAACTTTTGCAACGAAAATGTTTTTTATATATTTTATCTGTCTGTGAATTGTTAGACAATAAATGTTGTTGTTGATGATAATGACTACAGGGAAAAGTCAAGTAAATCCGACCTTCGATAAACAGGAATAATAGAAACACGGAAAATACACTGTGTTTTCAGTTGAACGCAGCAAAGGTATTTTACTGACAATAAAGAAAGCACTACCACAATTTTGTGGATACAGCATATAAACCAAAGCCAAGAAAAGCAAAATCCAAGCCAAAAAGCAGGTAGGGGGCACACTTGCCATAAATTATGTGAGCTGCAGATCTAGATGCATGGATGTACTACATATTTCAGGACTATTAGTTACGATACGATCCGAACCACAAAACGGGATGCGTATATATGTTTTCTATTCTGGAATGCAATGCGAGGTTTAATCCACAGAAGCATAAACACGTTTTTGTATGCCATAGTATTTATGTAGCTTTATCTAACCATTTTTTTCTTGATCTTTCTTCCTAGATCCCAAACTCTTTTCTCTTGGTGAAATATAGCCGCTGGCAATGCAATAGGAAGAAATCTTGTCGTTTTATTTTTCAAAGTAATTTTCCAAGTATCTGGCAAGTAGTATCAAAATATGCGATGCACAAGGCATGCCCAATATATTCTGGAGACTTGTCATGCCAAAGATTTTTCTTTGACTGGCTATGGCAAAAGGTACCAGTAGTATTTACTTACGTGTTCAAAATCATGCTACATTTTTGTATATGAAAAAGAAAAAATAGTGGGTAGTGATCTAACTGGGGGGAATAGAAATTTAAGTCTTACATTCGGTACCTTAGTTTTATAGCTATGACCTTAATAAGTATCACACCCACTCGAACAAATCGTGTAGAAGTTTATACACAGACTTTTTTTATTAACCAAGAATAATGGGATTGTCAAAGTCAACGTATGCACATATCAACTTGTCATATCCATGAAACAAATATCATACTTTACCAATTCCCTTCCAAACGGATATTATTGTGATATGCACCGCACGAAAATAATACGTCTTGTCAAACGAAATACACAAAAAACTTTTTTCGGCCGATATCAAATGATGGCTGAACTGGATGGTGAGCAAAAGTAGTACGCTAAAAGTATTCCGATGATGCAGCGCAATCCAAAAGCTCACAAAAAACATTTACTTCAATTTCAAAAGTAATAAGAATCCGATTGATATACAATGCCTAACTGCTGCGCTCTCTCCTTTTACCAAACTTTCCTTTAATCTTTCTGAAAGACAAATGATAACACATGGGATTCTCAAGGAGAAATGTTCTTTTAAAAAAATATTTCACAAGATTATGGGTACAATGTTATTAAACTTATCTGGCCTTTATTAAACTCTTCTTGTTTTGTGTAAAGATAGATTACTCGCCTGCGGGATCATTTTACAGGCAATGCATATATAGAGTTGCTATAAGTTGGCCAGTTTATTGCCAAGATTTGATTTTTAAGACTATTTTTTGAAGATTGAAGAATGAATTGTGAACCCTCATTTTACAACCCCATTTCCTCATTAATAACCGAAATTTACTGCCAGGATTGAATTACAGTGTGAGAGACGAGCCAAACTAAAGGTCTGAAGATTTTCCAGGTAATTTTCCATTTGAAGATTAGGTTAGGGATAGAAGAGCAATTTAAAATAAAACTTTTTTTTATGATTAGGCGGACTTTCACTACAGCCTCAGGTTGCAAAAACTGTTTTATCATCATCAATTTAATACTTTTTGTGCATCAGTATCAATAATAGGTTTCGATGTTTCTATTCTTTTTTTTCATTGCCAACATCAAAGGAAATCGAAAAGAACGATGAGAGCAAAGAAAGATTAAACGATGAGTTGGGGAAATTTATTTTTAAAATGAAGGCCGTATCGTATCATACATATTAAGCGAAGTAGAACTACAATGTAGACGATTATGACAAGAACTATACCTACGTCCCACTACCGCCACCGCCTCCATGCCACAGTGCCACACACACACTGTTCTTCATCAGATCAATTTCCTACTCCTGCCAACTGTCAGTTATGATATAGGCAGATGTGGAGGAGAACAAGTGGAGGCACATGTGCGCACTGAACCAGTTATTAGTATATAGCAAAAAGCGTCAAATGTGCTTCATCATATTTATGTGGTATAAAGATTATTAGTTCCTAGAAAAAAAGGGAAAAGAGAGACTAGTATATACCTATATATCTAACAAAGAAGTCGACTTCGACTATATCAAATATCCTATTCAGTTTTATTACTTTCGGTTAGCAGTAAAGATATTGAGTTGTGTTTGATGGAAGAGAAACGAACCGGTTCTTCATCTCTGCTGTATGTAGTATGGATTTCACGTCATATTTCAAGCCTGCGACAAAATAATCTTCTAGTAATAGTCCCAAGTTTCCACAAAGAACGTGACTCTGTTTTCTCCGTCGTACATCGTATCCTATCTTCCCTCTCTCACTCATTGCCTCCTCCTTTTCACAAACTTGTGATCATAAAAGGGAGCAAACAGGTATAAAACCCTTGGCTATTCCTTTACTACTACTACTTTACTTTATTTTTTCCCCACTCTTCAAAATGTGTATGTTCCCATTCCCTCTCTCCCTCCATTTACTTTTAACATTAGAGAAAAAAAGTTTTTCAGCTTTCTTGTTCCAGTATTGCGAGCATTATATTATGATCATATCATTTATTATTGTTGCAGCAACTTTTGCTACAATAACTTGGCCTCGATCAAAAGCGAAAGATTATTTTTCATGTAGAAAACGAACAAGTAGACGGGGCAAACAACATCATCAAGAGAAAGCTGTTATAATGATGGATATATATTTTATTATTTTTTCACAGATCGTAATACGTTCGTCATATATTCCCTACAAGTTACATTGCAGGCAAGGCAGCTACGGGTGGTGATGCTCAGAATATGAAAGCTAATTTTGCACACTCTGCTGACCGGCACTTCTACTGTTGCATGCTCACGTCTACGTCTGGGATCAACTTACATTCAAAAGACTGAAGACTACTTTTATTTCTAAAAAAACTGTATTTTTTGTGTATGATGGTGATGGTGACGGTATGTATGCATGCATGCAATGTACGTGCAAGGATATAACTAGATTTGGATAAAAAGTAGCATTATTGCTTACTTTCTCCACCACGTCCACATCTTTTTAGTCGATGTAAAAGTAAAAAGTGAAGATGAAGAGTCTAATACGAAGTGAAGTACTACAAACACAGCAGTATGCCAGGTCAGTAGTACATAGAACAGAGTATATAACACGAGGTGGTGTCTTTTCTATGCTGGACTGACGTTGTTGGCTGTTGGTGGTGGTGGTGAGTGTTTTGGGTGATGATGGCGAGTTTGGTGAGCTGAGAACTTTTTACTTAGGATCTCTCTGCATGTTACATGAGATTTTCTCCTCCGTGTTTACCAACCAACCATGAGAGGAAAGTTATTTTGCTTTCAAGCAAGCTACTTTGTGGCAAACAAACAAAAAAATCTTTTCCTTCTTCTTTTTCCCACTTTATTCACCATGTCTTCTTCATGTCCATCCCTTTCTTTCACATTAAGGGGCTAGTAGTGGGATTCAAGCTTGCAAACCTAAATTTATGGCTTATTGTATAAAGAAATGTGCGTATGTATAAGAATGTGAAACACAGGGACGGACGGATGAGGAATGTTTGCCTGTCAAGAAAGTTTTTGTCAAGATCTCCACTAATAGGAGTAAGTACCTTTAAGTGGGACCTTAATGACATAAAACCTCTAAATGCTAAACTAACGTATAAAATTGCATTATTCTTTTGAAACTTTTTTGTGTAATATTTCGGCCAATTTTCCTTGCCAGTATATTATATATGCCCAAAACTCTTTCTCTCTCTGGTCCTGTCATTCCACTTTCATCTCTATCATCAAAATGTATGCACATCCTTTTCCTCGCTTCTGAGATTACAGATAAACCGTTGGAGTGAGTTTAAGCTGCTTCCTCCCTCCCATGTGCCAGAAATGTTTAGGATGTTAAGAGTACAAACGTGTTTAAATATTCATCTCTATGCTTTTACTTTACAATGAAAGTATTCATACATCATAGCAGTTGCCTCCAATTGAACATGTTCGTCCACCACCACCGTCATCATTAATTTAATATTGTTGTGTACCTCCTGTGTGACCGCACATTGCTAGCATGTTATCATCGGTCCATATCTCAGTAACTCTGCACAATAAAAGCAATCTTTCTCCACCACCATTACCAGCAAGTTACTCGTTTTTGTATTATTAATTCGCAACAAAATTACCTTGTATGTAAATTTGAGTTTTGAATGAATGTTTTATCTTTAACGTTTATGTAGTAGAGCTAAAGAGTTATTGCGTCAACCAATCAGCCAAGTAATTATCACACAGAAGTGAAAATGCTCTTAGTGGCAGTTTTACTCTCGCTTCTCTTTACTGACACTATTGTGTGGTCCTCATCTCTATCTATCTGTATAGCCCTTTGCCATTTTATTTAATCACTAATCGAATTGCTATTTTCTGCTCACTTAAGCATATCGTGTTAGTAGTGATGATACTATATGTGTACACTCCTGCCAAGTATTATTGTCTGATTATACATAGGTGACTCACTTGAGATGCTTTTCTATGCATTGTATGTAATTCCAAAAGTGCCTTGCTGGGAAAATGGTGTGTGTAGTAAGTCTGCTGCGTTGCATCGTAAATACAGCAAGGAAGGACATTAAAATGGCATACTTTGTGTCTATAGTCGAAGGCAAGCGCCCTAATGAATGACAAGAAGTCATCAGCAAGCACCTACATGCCGCCAGTGCAGTTTCAACCTAATATTCTCAACACACTTTGTATAAAATGAATTTTATAAAACGCAATATATAGTAATCGTGCATTCAACTGAATATGCCATGCCATCGTTGAAACATTCTTCGGTTTATGTGAAAGTGCCTGGCATAGGTAGTAGAATTCGGGGAAGTACTATTAAAGATGAGTCATTATAAGTTTCGATGTAACAAAGTAGACAAAGCATTACATTAACGTTCCGTATAAACCCATTTGAGTAGCCATATAAAGAATGATATCAAATGAAAAGTGATCTCTTGAGAGAAAATGGGAAAAGCCATGTAACCTGTAATGCAACACAAAATGCACTAAATGATCCTCACTCTATCCTTTTTCCCTCACACATGCTTTGTTTTTGGACACTGATAAAGTTTCCGTAGTCCGCAACAGTGACATGTACACTTCGTTACGAGTTCAGCTCAAAGTGTGTCTGTAATGTACACAAAATATACTAAGCTTGTATAAAAGTTTCTTCTTCTATTGGACATACATGTTTAAGCATTCGAGGTTGTATTTAAATAATAACTAGTTCATTTTACGAGATGCTCATCACCAGGCCCACTTCAGTCTTTCTTCCTCCCTTTTCCCATTCACTGCCTTTCACTTTCCACGAAATGCCATTTACAGCTCACCGTTAAAATCGCCGGAAAACGTGAAGATCGAGTAATGTCCCGTACCAAATAAGAGCGACAGAAGTTTTATATCTACACATGGCTTCCTCTCTTATCTTAGATCAGTCCAAACGAGTGTCTTGGTCTATGTGTCTCAGAGTCACATCTTTGCCTAATGCCGCCTTTTACACCAGCACTTTCTTCACGTTTCTTACATGCATGCTTACAGAATGAATATGCTTTTCAGGAATTAGCATGGTTTAAAACAGGAGACTTAGGAAAGTGTACAAGTTGTATTGTAGTAGAAGCTCTGTAGTTTCCCTACTTCCTTTTCAAGACTCCGAGCGTGACTTTCATCAGAGATGTGATAATGATTCGTTTAGCTTCACTTACTTTCTACGCCACAGCGTGAGCATACTCGTTTATTCGATATGGTGTGCTCGGTGAAAGTCATGTAAATCGCATTAAATAGTTTCACATCCACATGTTATTCTTCTCCAGTGCTCTTTCGAATATTGGATTGTGTTGTGGAAATTACTGGACCAATAACTTTACAAACTATTTCTCTACGAAAATTAGTCTAGAGGGACGTGACGACTGACGGCGTCGAAAAAAATATACCATGTGCATAAACCTCCAATAAATTATGAACTTACAGAGAGACTATACTATAAATAAATGATGAAAGCAAATCATGTACGTCAGTTGCTGATAAATTAAAATTTACAACTTACAGATGCAAATTACGTTTGGAGTAAACATGTAAAAAACAGAGGACTAATTTCGTTTCCAGGAAAGTTGTTATCAAAAATACTATACTTCTTCTGTCAAAATGAAAACATTTACAAAAAATAAAAATTTGCTCCCAGCTGGAGCGTTAAAAATTCAATTGGAAAGCAGTACCTTTAACGAACCTGTACATTATATGAAATATACTGAATAAATGACAATTTTTTCAAAGGCAAAATATATTCAAAGGTGGACCTACGTCAAGCATAATACATCCTATTCAGTCTAGTTTTCTGAGAAAGATTGTGATTGAGTAAACTAGAGAGTATTATTATTCTGTCTAAAAAGTTACCTCAATTACTTACAAGGAGCTATGTTGTTTTTATAGTTATAGCTAAAAGAAAAGTTACGATGTTTGCTAGACATATTTAATTGTTTTAAAACTACTACTTCTCTAGAAAGTTTTTTCTACATCTTCAAAATATTGCAAACAGATTTAACAAAATAAGTTAAGCCAAAAGTTATTAAAGTTTTGTAGACTTTACTATGAGACTAAAGTCTGTACAAAGTGCACGGCTTCCATCATCTTACGTATCTTGAAGTACTACTGTTTACTTTCAATTTTGATACTAGTCAATGAAGGCACCTACCTAGCAAGCCCTGACTGTAATGTAATAAACCCGCTGTAAAAGCGATCATAAGGACGTAGCTGAAATGATCCAAAAGAATATAATGATGAAGACTTTAAATGACAATCATAATCATAAACACTTTCAACCCCTCCGTATATATTTGTGTTTACAAAACTCTGTGCATGCGTTATGCAAT
>JAQIWN010003911.1:0-12142 GCA_034699025.1 Entomobrya cf. arborea Gr-Col-00668
AGATCAAGTCATTATTTGTAACTGGAGGTGTTAAGTACCTCGCGCGCCGGATTACGTCAATCGTTAAGGGGAAAAAATGTATCGGTTTCAAGTTTAGCTTTCAATATGATTTATTGTTAAAACAGGTGCATAAAGAAAACCAAATAATAGTTTAATATTTTTCTTTGAAAAAAAATAAACTATGTAGAGCAGTTTACTAGTTGTGGTTAACTGTCAGACAGACATACAAACAAAATTATAGTATAAAAATATATACAGTAGAATAAACAGTAGTGCAAAATGCAAGTATGTATCACGCGGTGTTGCCCAGTGTCCATATGCAATTACCTTTACAATACTTTAACAATAAGAAAGGAAGAGAAAGCATTAAGTTTTTGCTACACACCAACTTTCTTTATGATATACAGACATTATTTGAAAAGTCGAGAGACGCGGAAGGCCACCGGAATCATTTGATCGGACCTTGACGACTAATTTATCAACATGCAATCTTCTCATTAAGCACACTTCACAAAAATGTTTCGCCTTTTCACATGCATTCATCCATACATTCATAATACAATATATAAACATACAAAAAAGGGTTAAATCTTTTTCACACATTGCCCCATAATTTGACACCCGCAGGGCTAAATTTCCAGAAGCATTAAAAAGTAGTATAGCTCAATAATAATAAAAGCACCTAATAGACCATTCTTCCAAATGAAACATTTTATCAGACAATTATTAATGTACATAACCTGTACACATTATGCTTAATATTCAAAGGAGCATATTTCCCCAGAAACCGCTTATCATCAAGAGCCCATATTAAATGTTACTTTACTTGCTTTCACTCAGCTTTATGCTCATACTTGCCTGTGTACATAATCGCTACACTTTTACCAGACAGTTTTAAGTACACTTATTAATTTCCATCCAAGCAGAAGAGAAGAGAAAAAGGGTTGTACTTAGCAAAGCATATCGGAAACAAGCTTTATTACTGGATATTATACACAGTGCTTCTTTCTGTGTAGTATTGTGTACTTACACGTTAACGGAAACGGTGGTGGTGGTGTCCTACTTTACAAAAATATATTGTGACGTGATTTTTTTTACACATGAATAGTTATAAAGCCGGGTCACTGGCACATGCTGTGAGTTAACCCTGGTACTACTGCCATGTGTACTCAAAAGATTAGGGGAATAAAATGAATACAATATTCTTTCATGTGTTATACGAGAAATGGGAAAGAAATTGTTTATACTTTGTAGAGCTAGTTATTATTAAAGGGTTTTATTAAATTGCAAAAAGGTATTAATGTAGCTTTATTAAGAGAAGTTAAAAAAAGGGTTGAAGTGGAAGAGAGAAAGCTTTTGATATTATTTTTTTTATTTGATGTTGGAGGCTGGAACAATGATTTTTCTTATTTGTTTTGCATGACAGTTGGTGGTGGTGTTTGGAGCAATTGGAGGTTTTTCGAACGAAGGAATAATATTCGACCCTGTGCGTGTGCTGACGCTGCGCTGACTGTGTTTGGTGAAAAGTAGGACTACATTTTGGTGGTGACCTGGCCTCGCCAACAAAACGTATTTACACGACGGCGGCGGCTGCGGACTTGGGATCGTCCTCTAAATTTGGCGATTCAAAGAGGAAAAAAATGTCGTCAAAACATACTGTAAGATATGAATATGAATAGTAAGTTTGTGAATGCATAAATGTATGGCTTGGTTTTTTAAATATTATTTTTATGCAATATGCAACGCAGCAAGAGGAAATTGCGAAGCAATTTGATTTGCCTGAGAGGCAGTCAAAAATTGATACGCTGCTGAAGGAACCGGAAATCTATTGCATATGTCGAACATCGGATTCAACGCGATTTATGATGTATGTGAAATCACAACATGCAATTATTTTTTTGTGGCTGCGGTTGTCAGATGATGGGTATTTATTGAAGTAAGAATATTTTTTGGTGATTTTTTTTGTAGAGCGTGTGATGGCTGTGAAGAATGGTATCATGGGGACTGTGTAAGTATTACGCAGTCTGAGGCCAACAATATTAATCATTACTATTGTCAGTGGTGTATTGAGAAGGATCCTAGTTTGGAAATTGAATACAAAAAGAAGTCAGGTGGATCGGGGCACTCTAAAGATAAATATCAGAAGGGAGAGAAGAATAAGGTTGGAAGGCCTAAGAAGGAAAAAGCTTATGTTGAGGAGAAGGTTAAGGAGAAAGTTAAAGAGAAAGTTAAGGAGAAAGTAGAAAAGTTTAAGGGGTGTGGATATTGTTCGGGTTGTCTGAATAAGAGGGATTGTGGCAAGTGTGAGAATTGTAAAAAGAATAGGAAAAAGGATAGTGAGAAGAGTAAGAGGAAAACTTGTATGAAAAGGATTTGTTTTGAGCAGCAGGTAAGATGATATAATTATGGAAATAAGTTAATTATCGTTTTGAACTGGGTTTGTGGGTTTTTATTGTGATTTTTTGTTTGATTTGAAGGGAGAAAAATATGTGGTTCCGAAGTCAGTGAAGGAGGAAAGCTCATCATCGATTTTGACATCGAGACAACTTTATTCTGTAAAAGATGAGGAGGAAGATGATTGGAAACCGCCGCCGTTACCGGCTGCGGTAGCTGCTTCTGCTAAGAAGCAGAGTAGGAAAAGTCGGGTAAGATTGTGTAAAATGGATTCTTTTGGGAAAATTAAAATAAAGTTTAATTTAGAAAATTTCTCTGTTAATAGAAAAAGGCAGAAACTAGTAGCAAGAATAGAAAGCAGTATGTCCCTAAAGACAGTGATCATTCTGGAAGTTCAGATGAGGATGATCAGAGGGAGGAGCCTAAACAGTGCTATTGGTATGAGTGCTTGAATCCAGCAAGGCAAGGGTCCAAGTATTGCAGTGATGAATGTGGAATTCGGCTGGCCACTGACAGGATATTACGAGTGAGGACAAAGATAATATGATGATTAGTTTGCTAACTTAGAATTGATATCAGCTAAATAGTATTTTTTCTTTTAAATGTACAGTTGTTACCAGGAAGAATCCAAGAATGGAATTTGACGCCATCAGTGGCTGAAGAGAAAAACAAGAAGGATTTGGAGGATATCCGTCGCAAGCAAATGCATTCAAGGACGGCGATTGAAGAACTCGAAAGCAAACGAATTGCTTTGGATGCACATATTGAAAAAGTACAACAAATTGACATAGATCCGGATGCGGATGAAGAAGAACTTGAAGAGGAAGAAGGGTCCATACATTGTGTTACTTGTGGGCATGAAGTTTCCGTGAAAACTTGCATCAAACATATGGAGAGATGCTACAACAAGGTTAACTGAAAATTTAAAAAATAAATATAATTTAAGGTGTTTAAGTATTTATGAAAATTTAAACAGATTGATTGCAAGATTACATGTTTTTCTATAATTCTGTAATATATAGTACGAGAGTCAAACATCTTTTGGATCTGCTTTCAAAACGGGAATTGAGGGGACTCCAATTTTCTGTGACTTTTATCATGCGATTCATAGAACTTACTGTAAACGGTTGAAGGTTTTGTGTCCTGAACATTCAAAGGATCCTAAAATTCGGGATAATGCTGTAAGTAGGCTTTATGCATTCATTGTTCAATAGCTTTAAATATTTTAGATTATGAATTTACTTGATATTATATTCTTTGGCTGTTTTTTTAGATTTGTGGTTATCCATTGATGCAAAATGTGACTGGACCCATGAATCAAATCTGCCGAATTGCAAAAAAGAAGTGCAATCGACATTACTGCTGGGAAAAGTTACGACGAGCTGAAATCGATCTCGAAAAGGTGCGGTATTGGCTTAAGTTGGATGAATTGTTAGACCAAGAACGACAGATCAAAACAGCGCTGACCAACAGAGCTGGTGTTTTGGGTCTTCTTTTGCACTCCACCTTTGATCATGAGCTTCGCGAGAAAATTCAAAAGCAAATGGCAGAAGCAGAATTGAAGCAGAAAATTCAGGAAGAGGAAGAACAAAAGAAGCAGCAGCAAGAAAGCCCAGAAATCGACTTGAACTATGACGATTTCGAAATGACTGATCAGCCTTCCAAGAGTCGTGGTCATCGACAAAAATCTCAGCATCATGGTAGCAGCGCAAGCAGTAGCAAGAATACTGAAGAGTCATCCAAAGAAATTACTGCATCGAAATTATATAAAAGGATGCCAAAAGAATAAGAAAATGTGTGCCTTGAATTGAATGTTATGCCGCTTTGGTACAATTAAAGTCGATTGCAAAATTGTTAAAGAAAATGTTGATCTTTTAATACTTGTCAATCCATTTATTATTACATTTCATAAATATGTATTAAACTTAAATTTTAAATATAAGTTAAATTGTTTACATTACATTTTTGAAAATTTGGTGAAACCCAAGAAAAAAAACGCATACATTATAAACGTTTCCTGCTTCAGTTATAATTTATACAACTGTATCGATTTGTTATAACTATAATTAGAATTTTAACACTATAATTTCCTCTACTCACCAACTTTATTTATTTAGTTAATTTTTTGTTGATAGTTTCTAGTTAACTTGTTACTAACTTTTTATTTGTATTTTTGCTATTAATAAAATTTGAATAATGCTGAATTAGTATTGCAATTAGTACTAGGTATTGATTTTTGCTAAATACTAAAGACTAAAGACTAATAAAAGCAATTGATTTAATATTAATCCAGCTCTACTGCAAAACTAACAAAGGTTTTTGAAAATTTCACATTTGATCGATGGGGGGCTCTTTCTGCTCTAAACAAAATGGATTCAAAAAAATAAATGGCATGAAAATACATTTTTTTAAATACATCAAATGATTAAAAAGTTAAATTGTAAAAGTTTTTACCTGTAAAAGTCGCTGCAAACGAAGTAGGCATTCTAACGGAGTTTGGCAGCCATCGCTCTGGAGCATCCTTCGATATTCCGAGGCATCCTTTGCGTCACCCAAGAGATCTGAGGACCGCTTACCCCAAGCCGGAGAAAAGTTGACTTGGGCGTCGGCTTGTATCAAGGTAAAAGTAAAGAAGGTATACACGAGCGCCATGACCACGAAAATGGACCGCATCTGCAATAAAAATAATTTATTAAAGTCTTTCAAATTAATTCGAGTATAATTGAGATTTAAATATAATTCTTTTTTCTACTTGACTAACTTTGATATTTTAATGTTCCCGGTGAAAGCCCAACTTCAAATGACTATTTTGCACGGTTGAGTAGAAAAAAACCAGAGCACACGGAAAAATAGAAAAAGCTAGTCACCAGATAAGATAGTGAGAAAGAGAGAAAAGCTTTAAATGTTACTACTCGGCTGAGACAAAAAATGATTCTGAACCCATTTCCCATTTCACCGAAACTTTTATATGGGGAAAGGATTAAGGTGCAATATGGCAAGAAATTTCGAACCACATTTATTTTTACCAGAGCATCAAGTGGATAATGTTTTTTAAAATGTCAATTGTCAATATATACTTTAGTAGCCCACCATATTACGTACATGACATAGATTTAATTTCATGATAAGACAAAAGAAAACACAACCACACAATTATATGAAAAAGTTTATAGAGAGATTATCATTTCAAAGAACTCTTCAAGAAGAAAAATACGTAAGAAATATGGGGTAATGATATATTTTTACCTTTACCAATATATTTACCTTGACAAAAGATTCTATGACATAGGTATTTATATTGTTTGTATGGTGTACTCCTGCACGCACAACAATTTTTATTTTACACCCATTCCCCCTGACATTTAATAATTTTTGAGAAAATAGATGTAACTACCAATTATACAAAGATAATAAATTGTTTTCGTGTTATATATTTAAGTGTCATAATAGATGATCGATCATATTATAAAGTAAGGAAATGGACATCACGTTTATACATAATGCATACAATACAAAGCATGGTTGATACATTTTTTAAAGTTGGATTTTATCCAATCTATAAAAGTTGCTGAAGAAATAGGATGGCTTTTTATTGTGCATTTAGCGAAAATTTATTAAATATAATCAAGTTTTTTGCACAATAAGTAAATGGTTTGGTCAACTACTTTACATAGAACACGTGCGACGCGTTGTCGTTTAAAAATGACATTTTATGCACTGTTTGGACTTTAGCCTATTTGCAGTTTGGGAAGTACGTCTATGATAGCGTTTTATCACTGTTTGTTAGTACATAATATTCTACTTTACCATGCCAGATGTGATAGTCATCATATTTATAAACCGCCGAGAAGAATTGAAATCGTCATAAAAATGATTGTCGTCATATGTAAATAATTAGGTAATTGAACTTGTTAAATAGAAATGCAGTTGGTATGAAATGAATAATATACTAGTAAACTGGGGTAAAATGAGCAAGCTAAGATGGTCAGTGAAAGCCAGGTGAAAACAGACAAATCTGAGAAGAATTTCATCATAAAACTCAAGTTGCAATTTATAATACCAGCTTCTAACATTTCCTTTTTAAAAAAATTCGATCTAGTAAATCATTGTTTGCTGATTTTATGAACAAAAGTGTTTCCCCGATGTATATATGTACGTACACATCCCGACATCCCACACATCTGAATCAACTTTTAAAGTAATTGGCTTGACCAACTTTTATATGTTTGCAAAACACTTCTACCTGTAACTTGTACAGTGGAAGCTGCACAGGGTTATGGGTTTTCCGAGAGAACCAATTCAGAAACTGTAAATATGCCCTTTCGACTTCAGACGATATACGTTACATCTTTTTATGAAACCAGCTGGCTGAAAACTTTTGTTTGCAAATAAAATGTCCAAAAATTATGTGAGCATGGAAAACTAGGAAATAAAAATGCCACTATAATCACCGCATTTAATTCAAGTGTACATAAAAATTACAAAATGATTTTTTATTATGCTTACTTTTTCAACAACACATTATTTTGTTTAAATGTGTACAACGAAATAACAACACAATTAATTATAATTACGTGTAAAAACACTCTAGCTATCACAATGTGGTTTGTACAACAATTATTGCAGCAACAAGTAACAAAAAAACTTATCTATTATAAATTATTTTAAATGAACAAAACGTAATTGATGACTAAAGAAATAGCCATAACGTTGATCGTATATATTTTTTTTCTTTTAAATCAGTTCAAATATCTCCGTTTTTGAACAGCACGTACACTGAATGTGTATTTAAACGTATATTGATAATCGAAACAAACATCCCGTATAATAAATTGACTATGAACGAATATTGCAATAAATATGCATTTACCTTAATTAGTAAACTCCGAGTGTATGAACGAATAACATTGCGATAGTTATTTACATTCAAGGTTCTAAATTTATAAAATAAACAGGTAAAATGTAGTTATATGACTATACATAAATTACAAAAAATTAATTAGGCCTAAGACAAAACATAACAATTATACCAAAATTTTAAAATTAACAGTAATAACGCAAACGTGGACGAAACTTGATAATACAATTAAAACTGAGCAACAGCGCCACAGAAAAGAATCAGTGACAAATATGCCAATATTTAAAGCACACTTATGTTTATCATATACATTGATGTAAAAAGTATTAAAAAGCTAAAACTATAAAAAGCAGTACTATATTCATAACAATTTTGGGTAAATTTTGCTTTCAAGCTACTGGCTTTTTTCATTTTCCATTTTTTGCACGCTTCCCATTCAACTATTTGTCGATCACGATGATAAGTTACGAGAAACCTGAGAAATCAAAATCCGGAGTTTCTAATGGGGCCAGTTCCGGAAGTTCTCTCGGTTTATAATTTTCCAGTGATGACTTGAACGAAGCCTTTGAGTCCAAGTCAGACTGAAGAGAGGAACTTGACGATGTATTTTCATATAACTCGACTCGCTTCTTAAGCAATTTGTTTTCTTCCCGAACTTCGTGCAGTTCACTGAGAAGCTATAGGAAACACCAAAAAGTCAATTAAGATTTGTTATACCCATTAAACTTAAATTTTAGATGACAATAAATTATTTTTTACGTACTCGATCAACTAAATTCCTTAAATTTGAGTTGACAATCTGCAGTTCTTCAATCACATCCGCGTCACTCTTTGGCCGAATAGTAAATACAGGTTTCTGCTGATATGCAGCAACTTCAACAGGATTCTGATTAACTTTATTTTCCTTAACTGATGGACTGTACTTCCGCTCCGACAATATTTGAAGAAGGGAGTCCGCCTCATCAAAGGTTTTCAGAATTTCATGATGTGCCAATTGGGGAAGGGGATGAATAACATGATGAAAAGCTTGTGTGGATGATTTCCGAGAAGCATCCGAAGAAACTCCTGAAGATGTCGTGTTGGACTTTGAACTAGCAGAATCCATGCTTTTTCTCTTTTTCACAAGATTTTGAAACGCCTCTCTAATTATTCCAAAGAGAAAACAAATCAACCAACCAAATATAAATCATTACTATTATGAAAAAAATCAGCTTTACTGTTTTATTTTAACTGTACCGTCGAATATGAGCTAATTCTGCCTGTCTCTTGTGATACTTTGCTTGCTCGTCCAATGACCTGAGTACAGAAGAATCCTCAGATAACCTCTGCTGAAGCTCATGCAACAATCTAGCCGCTTCCAGGTGACATTCAGCAGCTTCCTCAAACTGTCCTTTTCTTATCAACTTGCTAGCACGTCGTCCTGCCTCATGAGCCTTAAAATCAAAACATTTTAAAAATACATTAAAAAACCATTCAAACAACAATATTGTCCACCTATTCATTCATTTTATAAATTTCCCCTTCAACAAACCTTATTTAGCTCCGTTTTTTCCATTAGACATCCAAAAAATAACTCTCTTCAAACAGCTAACGCAACAATAATTACTGACGTTAACAATTTATCTTCACATTCCGCTACTCACCACCATTTCCTTCACATCCCATCAATTATAATTACTCATCTTTTCTCCCCCAAAACCTTTATTTATTTGTATCGCTTATCACAACACATTTTTTTAACTACAATTGTTTTAAAACACTGTTAATTTCTTCCCATAATTTCTTTAAACAACTTTAAATGTTACAGTACAACTGTTTTTTAAGCTCTGCACTGTAATCTGCATTAATATAGGTATGATCACACTTTGTAAACACGTAACAAGAGTTCATTTTTAACCAAAAAAAAACACAAAAATCATCTGATCCTCTGCGTTGTGTACCCAGTCACCAGGAGAGCTCAGAGAACAGCAGAAGCAGTGCCTAGTCAATTCAGCTTAGAAGCAGGCACGCACGCATTCATCCAGTCCAGCAGGCAGCAGCTTTCAATAATTTTTTTTTTTCCAAATTCACTCGCGTAATAGGGAAGCCTTTAAACAAGTAAGGGGTCATCCACATATTACGATGTCACAACAGCATATTTTTTTATCAATTATTTAATGTACTAAAAAGTTTTAGGGGATGCGGGTAAGTGAATGGTTATAATACTTTGTAGGTAAATTTGGATTTATGATTACATGCTTAGTGTACGGCCCCTTAATGTGATAAAATGATGCAATGAGAATGCAGTTTTTTGAGAACGTTGACGATGAATGTGACGTAATTTTGTGATTTAAATTGCATGACTGCGTAATTTTCTATGGAATAAGAATAGCATTTAAAAATGCATAATAAATGGTTTTTTCTCAATAAAATTGAAATCTGTCCGGAATGACTTTTCTGTCTAGTTATTTTTGTCTTTGTTGTTGTTATTCTTTGAAGTTTGTTATTCTTATGGCTTCTCTATCGCAATTTCGCTGACTGTTTCCTAACAACATTGAGTGCGCCATAAGCAGATTAACGTAATTGTAATTACGTGCATGCATTTATTGGAAGCGACAGGTGTGTAGAAGATGTACTACAAATGAACTAATTGAAACGTAAGCTTCATATTGACAACATCCGTTATCGACGTCATCAAAAAGCTATCTTTAAATATTCAAAAAAAGAAAAACCATTGAAGCCTTTCATTTCCATTTGCATCATCAATAAACTTTTTTCTGTTCAAAAAAAAATTCCAGGAATTTCTTGCTACGCACTTAACTTTTATACAAGCTGGTTTGATTGCTGTATAGCTCCTTCGTTCAGAAGACTTGATCTTGAATCAGATCACTGGATGGATGATTGATGATGGCGGAATTGTAGACGCTTCTATTCTGAAGCAACTGAGAAGTTAAAATAGATAGAAAAATAGAAACTATAAAGATTTTTTTGAAATATCAAGAGTTATGGTGACGCGATGATGCGACTACTGTGTTTGTCCACCTGTCTGGAAAGCTAGTAAAAGTTGATATTGTCGTAGGCGTTGTTTTACGATTTTTTTTTGCATGAAAACGTTTCTTTGTTCAAAAAAGGAAAGAATTCCATTCATTGTCAGTAGTTTTTTTTGTTGTGATTCATGCGTTTTATTTATGGTTGTATGGAAATCAGCATGCAAAAATGCATAATAGGTGGTGGTGGTGGTGTCATAGAGGTGAAAATAAAGTCGAAATGAAGTTTTCATGGAAGCGTTTTTTTTTTTTTTTTTTTTTTTTGATCTTTTAGATATTTTTGGAAAGCTCTATATAAAATGTTTGTCACATGAAAAGTTTCTTTAAAATGGAAACTCCGTCAATATTTTTATAAGAACAAGATTTAAAAGCTAATTAATTTCGGATAAAATACCAAATGTATTTTAATAATACGTAATAATAAAAAGTTTCTAGATTTCTAGCCGGCAGTAGTTTTTTTAAACCACAAAATTAACTGCATTGTTTTACTGTGAGTGATGAAAATAAAGTTTAAATATAAGAATGACATAGTTCACGTCTCGTCTCGTATTCTCGTCATCGTGATGCCCAAAAGTCGAAGAAGACAAACAACTAAACAGACAAGGCAACTTTCTCTTGTAGAAGATCGATAGCAAAAAAAAATCAAAATATTTCATTCTATTGTTTAAAAAAGGGTGGGATTTGATATTCTGAAGATGATGATCTTGATTAGAGGGTAAATTAACATTCAAAACTTGCATGCATACTAATTCATATTTTTTGGTGGGTTTAAGACCACGCCAATGATTAACTTTGAATTTGGGCTTGATGCATCATTCATTTTGCTTTAGATTTTATGTTTAAAAACACTTACTGATATTTAAAATTATGAATTTTTCAACAAAAAAACTGATATTAAGAGGATCGGTAAAGACATGATATAATAATACCAGTAGCCTACACCATACCGGTTAGTTTGTGGTGATCTTAAGCATGAAAATAATGTTACGCTTACGCTTTATGTATACTTTTATTTTTTCAAGTCACTCTTGCATGCTGATTTGATTTCTGATGTGATAAAATACTATTATGGCTTTTTGTCTTATCTGATTTCAAGAAAGCGGTTTCCAAAAAGAGATCTTAAAGAGATTTTATATCAAGTTAAACGATTAATTTCATACAATAATTTATCACAGCTTTCACCCCAACCAACGAGAACACATAAGCAATAAAATCTTTGTCTGATTTAAGATGGCATAAAAAAGAAACAATGAAAGAGTTTTTCATGGCAAAAAGTTCATTTCCAGTGCAGTTAGCGTACAAAAATGGTCGTATAATATTTGACCTTTAACCTCTAAATTGCAATTAAAGTCTCCTAAAGGTATTTTAGATGCAAAGAAGTAAACAAATTCTGATTACGTGAAGTACTTTGTGGAGGCGTTCCTTGTTTGTAAAATGAGTCTTGGGAGTATTCTCATTATTCAAAATAAAAGTTTTTAAATAACACAATGGAAATAGAAAAGTGTTTCAACAAAGTTACACTTGAATTAGTTTTGCGGAACAAGATGATAATGTTATATATATTCCTTTACATTAGGTGAAATGTTTAGATGATTTTGCACGGTAACATTTGTGTATATATTTTAAATGGCAGTTGCATAAAAAGGGAACTTTTAAATAGGAATCCCCCTCCCCTTCCAGTACAAGGTACACTAATATTCGGCCAACGAAACGAAGTACCATTTGAAAAGTCAGTTCAAAAACTATAAAATGCAACGTTTACACTCATTACATGTGTATGCAAGTATAGTATTTCCTTATTACTTGCGACTTTCGCAAGTATTCATTTTGTTCCGTCCGTCTGTCCGTCTGTCCGTCTGTCCGT
>JAQIWN010003912.1:0-12138 GCA_034699025.1 Entomobrya cf. arborea Gr-Col-00668
TTACTACACTGGATAGCTTTTTGAAAAATCAAGCATGGCAACCAACTCAAGTAGGGTTATTCCAATTGCAGTCTCAAGTCTCAAGTGTTTTCTCCAAGGCATGGATTGTTTGCTCTGAATTTTGCAGAGAAGCCTTTACAAACAATAAGCTGATATACAACATAAAGCATGCCTACATAACACAAAATATTAATTTGCGCTATGTAATTTTTTTTTGCAAAAAAAAACTATATTCAATCCCATTTTATTTTCTAGCATTAAAAAGCATTGCATAGGAAAGATTTGCCACAAATTTGGTGGCCTTTTCAGTACATCAATACATGAATGATATATCATGCTCGTGTGCGTGTGCGACTACCAAGTTAACATATTATAGTTAACCTAACCTTAAAAATAATATGCTATTAGTTTCCTTTTCCAAATTCCAATGCAGGCGAAGAAGACAGGTGCACCATTTTACCACGAACATACATTTACCCAAGCAGTTTACATATAAAAAGACCACATAAACGACATAAACCATTCAATTCAATTCTTGCTGTGTTCAAAACGAAAATAGTGGGTAGCTAGCAGATGTGTGTGTGCATTTTGCATACATGTTCATTTACAAAAGTTTGCGTTTTCGTGCAATATGGGTAGCTACCAACTTACCTGCTACGTACGTTTTTTTATTTGAGAGTTTATTCGGAAAATGAGTCATTTAATTCAATGTATTCTTCTGTACACACTTAAAATTTAGTTCACAGTTCACACTCGTTCACATTTAATGTTTACAAAAAATAAAACAATGATAATAAAAACACGAGAACAAGGAAAAATACAACACTTTTGTGAACTAATTTTTGGTGGGATGGTGGAAAAATTGAGAAAAAAAATAATGTTAGTTAAGGTCGGGGGCCACTAAATTGATTAATTGATAAATTAAAAGCTACTTAATTTAGCGTAATTTACAAATTGATCTGAAACTGAACTATGGCCGTTTGTTGAACGGAGAATGTGATCTGTTTAACTGGACATTATTGGGAGAGGAATGGTGCAAAATCAAAACAAATGAAAGTAAAGACTTGAGAAAAGTTTAATGCATTTAAAATGCATTTAAGATTTAATGAAAGTCGTTAGCAAAATAGCTGGAGAAAAAGCCTTGTCTGATTTTTGATATATCGTCATTTGAATCGGATGGAAAGAGGTCTAACTATTGGTTTGCCCCGAGTACCACTCATTATTATTACCATTATCCCAATTAGTTGAAGTTTAAAAAAATATATTGGTCGAATGGAGAAAGTGAAAATATAATTAGGCCAGTGATTTAGTCAGTGTGACTACTGGACAAAAAATACTAGTTTCCCAAAGAAGTTGGGAAGTAAAAGGAAATCTGTGATTTAAATTTAGTGTAAAATAATAAGGATAACTCCTTGTTTGCTAATGGAAATGTCCACGTCACCGGATAATGGAAGCCCTACCCAAAATCCAGAGCAGAAGGAATCCAAAAGGCCTTCAAGTGAGATTCACGCACACAAGTTTGTAATATAAACTGGTTTCCTGGTTTTTTAGCAATTGCCTGGTATGCTGATTTTTTTTTGTAGATTCAGCATTTAAACAGCAAAGACTAACGGCGTGGCAGCCGATTTTAACGGCTGGAACAGTATTACCCACCTTCTTTGTGATAGGCATCCTCTTCATCCCCGTGGGCATTGGTCTGTGGTTCTTTTCAGAAAATGTGAAAGAGGTCACCATTCCATACACCCATTGCGTCAGTATCGAGAACGGTGTTCCCAATGCTAATAATCGGACGTGTGCGGAAATAATTAAGAATGATACAAATGCGCAGTGTGTTTGTGAAGTGCCCTTCACTTTGGATGCCCAATTTAGTGTAAGACGCATACAATTCTTAATTAATCAATGTATCTAACTACCTGTATGACTAATTGTATAATTTTTGTGTTATAATTTTGTTAATTGCAGCCAAAGGTATTCATGTACTACGCCTTGACAAACTTTTATCAAAACCATCGAAGATACGTCAAGTCTCGGGATGATAGTCAGCTCTGGGGCGAAATTGATTCAGATCCAACTTCGGATTGTAATCCGTTTGCATTTAGTAAGTTGCGTGATTTTCGGTGGAAATGGAAAAGCTATTCTTACTGCCACTAATTGCCTCACTTGGATTTTAATATGGAATGAAAATGATTTTAAAATATAATCTTGATGTTGATTGATTGACCGTAATTAATTTGCATGCGGTGGGCATGTGTGTATTTTTATGCTTTTTGCAGACAACACTAATCTATCACTCACAAGCGATCAATATTTTCAATTTTCACGGGATAGTAAAAAAGTTAAAAGTATGCTTTAGATGTAAAATGCGTGTATTGGAGTAGTTTGATAAATGTATTTTGTGAATTGTAATTTAAAAAAATTATTTTGGTTGATTTAAAAAAGCTTTGCTTGATTTAGTTTGTGCTTGGCATTGTATTTTCTTCTCTGGAGTATTGTAATTTTTGTTAATTTTCAATTTAAACTTTTAAAACACTTTTTGTTTGTGATTAGAAGTGTATAATAATTAAATATACATTTTAATTCTCTTGTACAATTGATTTTTTTGGTACAGACGATGGAAAGAAGATATATCCGTGTGGTGCAATAGCCAATTCAATGTTTAGTGATGATATCACGCTTCACTACCAACAAACCTCAGATAATTCTTGGAAGCCAGTGGGCTTAATCCGCACTGGAATAGCGTGGGACTCGGACAAACAGTTCAAGTTCAAAAATCCAAGAAATTATAATGAAACATCGCCCATGTGGAAGGACTACACCAAACCAAAAGGTAAAACTATTGTAGGCCTGCAGCATGGCACAGCATGAAAATAAAAAAATGCATGTGAGCATTTAGTTAAAATAATTATACTCTTAATTTTTTTTAGCATGGAAGAAACAGTTGTGGGAGCTTGATCCAGAGGATCCGGAAAACAATGGGATACAAAACGAGGACTTGATTGTGTGGATGCGCACAGCAGCCCTTCCCAATTTCAGAAAATTGTACAGAATTGTGAACGCGAGTGCTGAAGGTTTCATGGGTGGTTTGCCTTCTGGCAATTACTCTTTGAAAATTAATTACAGTAAGTACTCATTTTGAAAATTGTTGAGAATTCAAAATTTGGGGTTGCATACGTCGTGATTTTTCAATGTTTTAAATTTTTTGTAGATTACGAAGTGGAGTCGTTTCATGGAACCAAATCCATTGTGCTTTCTACCACCTCACTTCTCGGAGGCAAGAATCCATTCTTGGGAATCTCATATATTGTCGTAGGCACGATTTGTCTGGTTCTAGGCGTACTTTTCCTCTTCATACATATCAACTATGGTAAAAGGTGAGTGCAAATAATTATTAAAAAAAACAGTGTCCATTTTACTTGACTTGATAATCTTAACTAAAATATAATCTAAAATTATCTTTGAATTACAGCACATGGGAAATGACCAACGTTGACCCGAGAACACCTTGGATAGCTAATTAAATATTTTTAGACATCACTTAATAATTTTATAGTCGTGCTCTTCTGCTTTTATAATGTGAAAAAATGTGTTAGCTTTTTGCATTTTCTTGAGTTGACGGTTGTCGATGAGTCTGTAGGTTAGGGAAAGGGAGAGTTAATTTTTTGAATGCTGAAATTTTCGATGTTTTTACGTCGGCTTTCCTAATGCAAATGCAATATCGAATTGTCGTGATGATATTATGCCCTTCTCTTCTAAAGGAAAGAAATCTCTTATTTTTCGTGGTTCTCTCTTGTTATTTGCTGTAAATACTGTGCGTGCACACATTAACTAACTGCTGGACATTTTTTCTCTTGTTAACTTAACTGTTTAACGACTTTAGACTGGTTTACGAAGGTTTCGAAAGCGGAAACTGTGGAAGCAGGAATATATTGCATTTAAATAGTTCAGAGGCCGGCAAACAATTTAGAACTTGAGCCCCATGAGCCTGGTTGTTTATTGGATGGATACTGAAGCGGGTTTGAAAATAACTTCGTATACAAATCTTTTATCCATTCTTTCTGTTTCCTCGTGGAATGAAGAATTAAAATATGATATGCTAGTCACAGTGAAAGCATGTTAGCATGATAATGATTTTAAAGTAAATGACGAATGCTAAATAAAAATAGGGTTAATATTAAATTGTATGTAAATTGTAAGCCAAGTGTGTATGTTGCGTGCATGTGAAATTAGAAGATTTCGTTAATTGTTGCAAAATTGTTAGAAGTATTAAAACATTCGCCACATGTTTTAGAAAATAATCTAGATAAATATTGCGTTTACAGCATTTGTTAATTATATTGCGGTGCTGAATTAATCAATAAGGTCACACTAAAGTACTTGATAAGTGTAATTCAAAACAGTCCTCGTCGAAATAAGGAAGAAAAATACTATATTTAGCAAAAAAAAAAAGCACTCACTTCTTGTAACTCTTTTCACTTGCTGACACGAAATGTTCAATAAAATATTATTATCAATCGAGCGATTAACTTGATAAACAAAACTTTTAATAAAACAATTATGAATCAACTATTTTTATTTTTCTAAAATTTGGATACGAGTTTATCTTTGAAATTATAGTTTAAATTTCTTAGCGGATAATTTACTTCTATCGGTTTCATTCGGTCTACTTTTTCGTTTGGCGACTTTATCAATGTGGGAGGTCACGCTTTCTTGGAGTTTCGAAAAGAATGCCTTTGAATTCTTCAATTCCTTTGGATTTTGCGAACTTGTGGAATAAGTGAAGTCACCAGAATTTTCAGCAGCAGCGGCTTTCTTCGCTTTTTGTTGAGATTTCACGATGTCCTCGGCGAGTTTTATGTTGCGTAGACCGAGACCCTTCATTCTTGCATTTTCTTCTTGATTTAAACGTTTCAAATGCTGTTTCTTCTTTTTCTTCCTGCGTTCTCTTTTGCGATCGCTGTCTGATCTCTCCTCTTTCCCCTTGATGGCACCCTTCGCATGTTCTGGAAATTAAATAATTTCGAGAGGAAACTCATTAATAACCTTATAAATTCAAGTTTGTAGCTGATTTTCTTTAGACTTTTAAAGTCAGAAACGAGGAATTCCAAATTTTTCCTCAAAAATTTTAGGATTGGATATATTGTCATCATTTAAATCAAATGTAAATATTTTCTGCGTGTTTTAATTTCAAGTTACCTGTAATTTCCTGTGGTGCCAACATATTCGCGTCGCTGACACTCACCCCAGCAGTCTCTTCTATTGATATTGAAGGCATATTGCTAACGATTTTAATCTCTGCGGTTGGCTGCAATGAAAAAATAGAAAAAAAATCATTTAGATATTGTCCAAAATATATACTATGAATAAATTTTCAATCATGTTCAATTGAAAATCAGCAACGAGGAATTCCGAGAATTGTTTCATCAGTAAAAGATATGATCGGAAGTGTCATCATATTTTGTAGATTAAAAAAATACAGGTAATCATTTAGATTAACTTACTGCTTTTGGCGTAAAGTGAAAGTGGGACAGCGCATCCAGTTTTTGGAATAAACTTTGCATTTCTTTCTTAATTTGAGCGTGTTCCTCTGGCTCCTTTTCTTCAGTTTCGCCATCCTCAGCTTTCTTTTTATCAAGATATTCCTGCGATTTTTCGAGAGAAAAATAACAAATATTACTTTTGAAGCAAGTCTTTGAAATTATTTAGATATTTACACTAATAATGCATTACCTGTTCATAAATCTCAGCTAAACTAGCTTTACTCTTTTCCGCATCTAACACCAAACGTTTCTTGTACTCCCTGGGATCTTCAATGGGTCTAACTTTTCGCTGTACGTCGTCCCATGCGCCATCTTTTATTCTTTGTTTAATAACGTCCTCTAATTTTAAAGTTGTTTCAACAGTTATCTCAGGAGCTGAAAAAATACGCAAACAAATCATCCTTACAATCCCGTCCAACTCATTTTATCCAAGCCTTGTAAATTTTTTAGGATAAAAAATGTTCAGTAACGAGGAATTCCATGTTGATTCTTCATGAATTTTCCGATGGGAATGGATTTGTCATCATTTGAAGTTAAAAAATACATACATAAGTAACTTTATAGCTTAAAATACTTACCAGGACGAATCATGTGATCGTAGATAAGATGTTCTTCTAAAAGAGCATTTTCCGGTCTATTATCCGCTTTAGCTTCACCCAACAACTGCCACGCCTTTGGCTTCAGTGCTTCATTTTCAATTTCCTCAATACTTTCTTCAATCTTCTTCTTCCTTTTCTCAAATGTGGACAAAGTTTCATTGATCTTCTTTCCCAAGTCTTTGATTGGACTGGACTTTTCCTTCTCTTGATCTTCCTCCTCTTCTCCTAATGCGTCATCATGATCGTCCTCCTCAACATCTTGGCCATCCCCATCATCTTCATCCTCTTCCAAATTAAATCTAACAGCTTTCGGTTTGTCAAATGAAGCCTCCTCGTCGCTCCCAAGATCATCATCTCCCGAATCCCCTTTCTGTTCACTTGTCTCTGCATTTTCAAAATTATTAGACTCTTGATCTCCCTCTCCATCTTCAATCAAAGGCGGATCAAAAAAGTCTTCGTATAGCGGCTCATGCTCCTCGCTCTCATTTTCATCATCTGGCACATCTTCAAACATGTCTATTTGATCCTCCTCGTCAGACTCGTCTTCATCATCCTTCAACTGTCCAGACTTAATTGCCTCAGCCCTTTCAATTTCAGCTTCCACTTGTTCTATATGCTCAGTCATTTGAGCTAAACTGAAGAACTTGTCATCCACAACAGATCTGGCGTATTGCTTGCCGTCCATCATCCCTTGCTTGATTCCCTTTCTCCTGTATTTTTCATCGGATTCGAAGAAGTCTGAGTCGTCATCTTCTTCTGGACCTTGGACATTATTTATAGTTGAGGTAGCCCCCCGGTTGTCGTCCTCCACCAACTCATCTTCCTCCTCTTCTGATGAAGCTCCTAATCCATCTGAATCCTGCTCCTGCTGCACAGATTTTTCTTGGTATGCCAACAGCTTTGATACAGAGGTCACAAGGTTATCGTACATAAGCCCATTCTGAAGCTCCACCTCCTCCCAGATTTGATCTTCATCAAAGTCTTCAGTAATTAGTGTGGGCACAGGTGCTTCCGCCTTGGAGATTGTATTGTGACGCTTATTCTTCTTCTTTTTAGTTTTCGTCAGACCAAGAAGGGGTGTCGTTTTTAAAGAGGCGGTTTGAAGGCCAAGGGGATCATCGAGGGATTTCTTGTGTTCAGAGGATTTTGTGAAGTCGTACAGCTTTTTTAACAGGTCAAGGCTCAGAATGGATATTTTATCGTTAGCACTGCAACAGGCCGAAAAAATAATAGTTATTTTAATAACACTTATAATTAAAATGTTTAACTATTTAAAAAAATAATTATACAGCTTATTAATAAAATTATAGTTACCTTAAAAAATCTTCCGGGTTAAACATCTCTGGTTTTAGAGCTTCCTTCAAATCTAAATTGGATCCTCCAGACCCGTTTTTAATTTTACTACGCTTCTCCTCGGATGGAGGACGTTTTTTATCTTTAACTCTCATATTTAATGACATTAATTACTAAAGTTTAATAGTGCACTAATTACTGGTGGTATTCCTTAGTAGTTGACATTTTAACTTTTATTCACAAATTTAATTAACAAAAAAAAAATATTTCCAGTACTGACTGACTAAATTAATTAAAAAGTGATTTGATTGCACACGAAAAATAATATTTTCCTTGCGTTGCGTTCGTCAACCAAACAGAAACAGAACTGCGATCTGCGATGCGTGCTTCCAATTTCCAATGCACGTGTTCTTATTTTGTATTTTTGCCTGTGTGCTTCTCAATGTATTTTCACACCAGTTGCGGCACATAGCTAAGCATTACTTTCAAAATGCTCACAACGCCCCAAATTTTAAAGCGGCTGATTCCATTTCAGCTGGTATATATGTTTTGTTTCTGTTTTCCGTTCGTGAAGATCAAAGTGCATCAAAAATAGTTTAAAATTAGTTCTAAAATCTGAACGTTTGAAAATTCTCGTAAATGTGAAACCACTTGAAAACCATGAAACATTTAAGTTAATTTTAAGCGCAGTAATTTTCTTAACAGTTCAGTGACAGTTAAATTAATACAAAACGAAAGATAGTCAGTTGATGTGTATTTACAGTTAGTGGTTTGAACTTTGAACATTAATTAACTACTAACGAAGTTAGTTATGAGTTCCTCTCCAGCAGGAAATGAGAGAGAGTTGCTGGAAAATGACGGAGGTGACTCCAGCCGAGAAAGTGGAATAGGTGAACCGACTAACGGTGTCGAAGAAGTACCTGAGGCAATACTGGAGTCATCCGTGAATCAAGATGATGAAGAGGATGAAGGGTGCGGACCTAACCAAAGCTTTGGAACTGACAGTAACAACAGTGCAGAAGGAAGTGGAAGTAAAGAAGATGGCGCTTTGTCTTTGGCGTGGGGTTCAACCCGTGACAAAGACGACGAGGAAGAGGATAGTAAGAGTAAAGAAGATGTAAAGAAAATTACTGGATTTGATAAAGGTGCAATCCAGGAAAAGAGGCGACAGGAGACGCTACATTGGCAAAGACAGTAAGAGTTTGATTTTAATTTAATGTTTTTCTAAAGGGTTGCTAGATTCTGGATAAGTGAAGTGAAAATTATAATGTGGCAATTTTTTATTGCAGACGTCGAGATGAAATGCTTGACAAAATTAGGCAGCTAGAAGACTCGGCATACAGTGATAGCGAAGATGAAATGGACTTTGCAGAGTCAGTCAGACGAACATCAGGACCACCGCAGCATCAAACTCTGGAGGAAATTTTTGAAGAAGGTGGTGGTGACGCAGATGTCATTGCTCCTCCTGAAAAGGAGGTGATGGAGGTTGTAGTTCCGAAGTCAAAGTCTGGTCGCTCAAAAAAGAAAAATCGTCAGAGAAAAGGGACGAATACAATGGACACAGGAACTCCGTCTCAACCTCACTACCATCATTGCAATCAACAACAACAACAATGCAATTATGCACATACTCCAAACTCACATTATGATCGCCGCCCCCGCTACAGGGAGGCTCCGTGTAGACCAATGTTATCTGAATGGATGTTGGAGAAACCAGTAGATTTTGAGGAGATGTGGTTAGGTGTAGTATGTCCGGTGGGCAAGAGGGTTATAGTGTTGGCTAGTCGGGTAAGAACTAAATTAATTTTTGCTATGAAAAATTAATGCTCCTTTTTTAAAACTTTGCTGTTGATAGAAAGCTGAAGTTTTATCTAATGTGCAATACAAATTGGTCTCAATTTTAGGGTAAAACGAAAATATTTTCGAGGAGGGACGAATATCTTGGGTCGTACAAGTCACTTTTACCTGGTGGTTGCAGATATAATTATCGTGATTGTAAGTCTACATTAATTAGCGAAGAGAAATGGTAAAACTAATTATTCGAATACCCAGTAATATTTTTGTGCTCATATTTTAGCTACAACAAATAGAAATAGAGGAGTTACCATTCTTGACTGCATATGGTCGCAGCAGACGGAAACATTTTATGGTGAGGGATATGTCTTTACTGAATATATTTTGTGAGGTTTTGTCAGCCTGCATAAATGAAATAAAATTTTCATGTCTTTTTATTTAATTTTTGCAGTTCTTGACCTTCTGTGTTGGAATTCCCATTCGTGTGTAAACTGTGATGTAAGTAAATCGTGTTTTGTGTGTAGTTGATTAAAATAGTTTGGTTGATTTAGTGCTAATTAGGCTTTTTGATGATTTCTTTCAGACGGACTATCGCCAGTTTTTCCTTACCTCAAAGTTCTCTGAAAATATTGAACTTTTGGAACGTTCGCCCTCAAATCCCTTCCCATTCAAACCACTGCCGTATTTCCCCGCATCTGAAATGCAGCTTGTCTTGTGGTCGACCATCGCCTTTCCTGAAAACGTTGATGGTATCTTGGCCTTCCACAAGGAATCCTTCTACATCTCGGAAACAAATCCTCTCTGCCTCTGGATTCTTCTTACGCAATGCGAGTCCATCTTGGAAATATCGGTTTCCCCGGATCTTTTGGCTCGACAAGTACAGGTGAAAAATATGAGTAGTCGAAAAAAGCAACAACAACTGAAAAAGGCAGCTCAGGCTCAGCTACAAAATCAGGAAATGGAAGTGGGTCTTCACTGATAACTAGAAACATTTTTCAAGAATTGTAGCTGAACTTTACGTTTCATCCTTCTCTGAAAACCTCTTTTCACTCATTTACATAAATTCATTTATTGAATTAATTCCAATTTTAAATGAACTACATAATTGTGATTTTTAAAAATAGCATGTAACTACTAAACTAGTTACATATTTATTGTTTTAGTTTATAATTTAGAATAGTATAGTTAGCTAATTAAACAAATGTGTTCTTATCATATTCGCTGGATGAAATAGCTAAATAAATGCAAGGCCATTAAACAAGCTAAGCAGTAATTTTACACGCGTGTAATATAAATCTACTGTTGTATTTAGAAAGCATTTGGCCTGTCTATGTTTTCCCCGTCAAACGAATTTTCCTCAAAGTTTGCAGCAAATGGTCCACGTAACTGATTTCTACACTTCCGTGTCCGCTTGTAAAGCTTGTACTCACTCTTTCAATCCACCAAAAAACCTTTAAAATTCCTCGTGTAGCATTTTGTCACGCAACGTCACTCCAGGAGAGCCAACCTATTTCATTCCAATAATCCAACTGCATTCATGAAATATTTTTTGATCTCTAGTGCCTGTCTTTTTATAATGCACTCTATCCATGCATCCATTCATGACGGCAACAAAAAAAATGCTCTTCTTCTGCAATCCACAAAAGATTAACGAGAGCTACAAAACAACAAATTAGAAAATCCAGTTACTTTACTACCAAACATTCTGTTCCTTTTCATCTGATGAGATGCGACGTAACGCGAGTGTGATTTGATCTTTCTGGTGCATTTTTATAGGTCGTTTAGAAAAAAACAAGCTCAGTAAGCAAGACAGAGGGACAAAATATCTTGTAGTTGTAGACTCATAAAAATGTGGAAGAAAATGCAGCAACAAAAAAATGAAGCCATTAACCGGTACGCATGCAGTGCATAAGGTAACGTGTGGGGTTCATTCCATATAGATCCAATCCACCCAAATATCTCTGAGTAAGCAAAACAAGCAAGACAATCATGATTATCATAGTGTCATGATGACGATGATACCACAAAAAAAGTAGTAGCACAAGAAAAAAGTTCAATTCTATCAGCCGTAAAACCATAAAAACGGTGTAATTTCCCGTGATAGCTAATCCGGTGAAATGTGTGTCCAGAAAGTTCAGAGGGTGGCACCACACACCACACCGCACCACAACGACATGATACACCACCACCCCTTGTTGCTCTCAAGCCCCAGCTAATAAAACGTTATTACAGGGAATTATCACACCCGACAAAAACGAAACACATAAAAATCTTTGTAATTTTATTTTGCAGCTTGCATTGCACGCACAGGAGGCAGCCACAATAAAAATTTGTAATCAAAAGTTAAGTTGTAGTAAAAATTATTATGAAAACTGTGCGTTTTTTTCGGTGCGTAATAATAATGTTTTGCTGGTTTTATGTCCATGTCCCATATGTGTTGAATTGGTTGGATTGGATGCATTTCAGACAAAGTTGTCAGGTTTTTTGTGGGTTTCATTTTAGTGGTTTTGGTTTTATAACAACTTGGTTTAGCATCTTGTTCATTATTTGCTCTGATTGGGATCATGGGGGAAATTATCGGGTTTTTATAGGTTGCTTTCCTGTTTAATATCTTGGTTTTAGTACGCGAGTGCAGTTTAATGCAGGCAGTAAAAGTGCATCAGAGAAAATGCAGCAGAGAATTCCCTGGTCAATCAACTGGAAAAAGTCAAGGGCAAAAAATGTGGAATGAGTGGAATGAAATGAAACGGTGAAGTGAAGTAGAATTTTTACTGCTTTTCTTTCATTAGAAAAAGTTTTCATGAGTCACCCTCAATATTAAAGTGTAACGTATAAGACTATATAGAAAGCTGTCTGAATGGATGTGGATTATTGCCACTCCGTCTTTTTAATTTTTGTACGAGCTAAAAAGTGAA
>JAQIWN010003913.1:0-12137 GCA_034699025.1 Entomobrya cf. arborea Gr-Col-00668
GCACCTTCCTGTACTTTCGGGCACCTTCCTGTACTTTCGGGCACCTTCTCAGTACTTTCGAGCACCTTACTGTACTTTCGGGAACCTTCCTGTACTTCTAGGCACCGTCCCAGTAGCTTCGGGCACCTTCCCAGAACTTTCGGGCACCTTCCCAGTACCTTCGGGCACCTTCCTAGTACCTTCGGGCACCTTCCCAGTATCTTTGGGCACCTTCCTACTATCACGATGGGAAAGTTAATGTTATGAAATAAGCCAGGTCTTAGTACGTAAGGCTAAAAACCGATTTTTCGGACCCCATTCCTACTATGTCACGCTTTTTTAATATTTACCACAGGGTGTCATGTTCTGGTCTGGAACTTCCTCCCGTTTTACAGGCGTTACGTACTAATTGAATGGTCCATTACGTCATGTTAACGTGTTACTTGTAGATGGAAATGCTACACACCAAAACTATAAACATGATGACGGCATTAACGTTTCCATTTACGTAACATCAATTAAGGAGGCTGCTTGACTGAAGCTCACCATGCCATGCATTTTATATGCAATTTGAGGGAAAAGTGCACTTTTAAAAATCAAATTTTAAGTATGAAGGAAACACTTTTTGAGGTCAAAATTCATCCTTGTTACCCCACAATCGCACGTAGATTCATATTCAAAAAATTTGAACACTTAAAATTGCTTCGATTTCCCTAAAAAGGGATCCAACGGGGGCCACTTTTTTGAACATTTGAGCCTAGTTTCGAGGCATTAATTTTATATATATAGATATAAACAAATATATATTTATTTCTATGTACACCACGACGAGTCAGACAACAGGCTTCCCAGCAGCAGTTCCTACTTCCTCCTCCAAACCTCCTTCTTTTTGTCTGTGTAAACTGATTCCTTATTCCCTTTGCAGCAATTTGCTTTACATTTTCACAGAGAGTGGCCAAAGGGAAAAAATAAAAATTTTCTCCTTGATTTTTTTCCCAGTTGGTTCACCGTTACATTTTCTACTGCGTTCATTCTCTTCAGAACTACTTTCAACTAAAAGCTACTTCACCGGCAGGCATTACCCAAAAAAAAAAAAGATTCATTCTTTCATTTTTGCCCAACAGTACCAAAACATTCCTAATAAATAATGATTAGCTTTTTCACTACGTTTCACGTGTACACAAAAGTACACAAAAATATTGTCATTTATATATTTTAAATCTAAACTGAAAAATTTTTTTTCCTAGAATTACTTTTTCAAAAGTTATTTTTGTCCAAAAAAAAATAAACCTGAATAATACCGACTACGTTAAAACATGTCATACGTGTAACATGTGATCTGTCAACTAACTACAGGGATACTACTGTGTTGACAACGTAAACGAAGATGTACAGCATTATCTTTGTAGTGATCATCACTTGTTGTTTTGTATGATTTTAAAGTGCTGTATCCTTTGATATTCCACATGCTATACGCATCTATTTACTTAAGAATCTTAGCATCTTATCGTTGTATGACATAAGCATATGTGTATATTCATATGTATGCATTTATAGTACCTTAAGTTTGAAGGTGTTTTTATTCAATATTCATTGTCATTTGAGATGAGAGTACAGCTTACATACGTGAAAGTGCACTATACACTCACACACAAGCATATATGTTTTTTAGTATTTAAGCTTGTTATTCAAGAGCTATTAGCATTATTAAATTCCACCCTATTTTCAGCTTGGCATCACCAGCTTTTTTTCTTTATTTTCTCAGAGACACAACGAACGTGTGTATGTGCAAGAAAGAGAACGAGACTCTGTTTAAGTAAAAATGAAAGTCAGTGGGTTGCAGAACAGCACATTTTAGCCAAGCCAAAAGAGTCAGATAGCTTAAATATGTGTGCCTGTTACATTCTTTATATTACAGAGAGATATAAAATTGTACCGGAGAAAAATACTTGGAGACTTATATAAAAGCACTGAATTTCCCTTCACACAGCGTGGCTGAAAATAATGAGCCAAAAAAGAGGTTTTATGGGAGAGAGCGACTAATATGAACAGCAGCAGATATACATATTATTATATTTATATGCTGATCACTACTGTACGCTGGTTGAGTCAGACACTTTCCTTTTTGTTTTCTTTCACTCGTTTGCTCCTTTTCTCATGAAGTCTGCATCTTTGCACAGTAAAGCGAGAGAAAGAGCTGATGAAAAACTATTAGAGCAGCTTCCTTTAGGTAATATAATATCATCTTAGTTCTCTATTTAGAATGTAGATTCAACACAGCATAGTTGTACTGCTGACATGATGATGATAGTGGTAAATGGTATGATGATACTTGGTACATATTCAAACAAGATAAGCATATTGAAAATGAAAACGAAGCAACATTTTCTCCAGCCATGCTACTACATACAAGCTAGCCATCCTACCAAACTAACAAGGAAATCCAAGCAAAAAGGAAGCTGCTGAGTTGACTTGACTTGAATAGGTGGTGATGGTGGCGGTTGGGTCGGTATATCTTGTATGAGCTGAGCTAAAGTCATCCTAATTTACTTGTTCATTTACACAACTACATATGTACTATTCCTACTCCACCACCTCCACTGCTACTACAATAACAAAAGTACTAGCGGCAGTAGAGGCTTAAAATAAGTATAATAATAACAAGAAGAAGATGCCTTTGTCGATGATACATAGTTTTCGCCTTTCCTTTTCTCCTATTTTACCAGTTTCCGTGTCCTCCATGCTCTCTCACTATCTTTCCTTGCTTTCATTTCATTCCCATCTCATCACATCGCCCTTTTTCACTCACTCACTTTCTCGCACACACCAACACATTAGCTTTTTTATTATGGCGTTAAATGCCAGAACAGGTATAAACACTCACTTTGGTGGTGGAAGGAAAAAAAGTGAAGACACAAAAGCTAAGTTGAGTTACTGATGATGAGAATAGTAAAACTGTGGAAACGACAGTGATGCCGACGGTGAATCAATAATCATATAATAACTTGTCATCTTCTATTTCCCTTATGATTATCATTATCAAGTCATACATATACAATATACGAGTGTGTATGTATATGCACCAATATATTTAATAATAATGTCGGTAATCATAATAATAATAGTGTATTTTGTACACATTTTCTCACCACCACCAACAGCTCACAGTTCCGTCGTCATTATCGTCATCTACACCATTACCTTAATACTAATGTATATACAATATACACTCTCTTTCAACTAAATTCACTAGCCACCGTCACCAGGTATATATACATATGTACATGTATATTATGTTAGTAAGCTTGTTGATAGTCTACTTGTAAAGAAAGTGATTTTCATGTGATATTATTGCTGGCACTGCAGGTTTTTTCCGTAAGACTCGACACATGATCATCACAATTATCATCATCATCAGGTTTATTTGGAGGATAAATTTTTGGAGTAAGCATTTTATTTTGCATTGTCTCCTCCAAACACGCCACTACTACTCTTCTATTCTTCAATATCATTTCACCGTCGTCATCATCATTTTCACTATTTTATCATCCTCGTCTCATCACATCATTTTCAAGAACAACAACATCGCCGTCATTTGAGCTCTGCTGATCTCCTTTTGTTTTCACTTTTGTCACTCTCTCACTACTTTCCTTCTTGTTTTTCACGTTGCATTGCTTTTCTCCATGTTCAAGTAAAAGTCAAGTGACTAACGGTAACGACATTTTGTGAATGAATGAGTGGTGAAAAAACCGTTCTGTTTTTTTTGCGATGATAATGACGACGTGAAGAATTTTGCAGTTATATGTGAGTGTTTGCTATAGTCGACCTGAATACACATGTACATCCCTCGTCATAGGTTATTAGAAGGAGAGCTGTAGTGATTATGTTTTCTCAACACCTGGGAAAAAGTAAGCTAATTTTTATAGGTTAATAGAAACACTTTGTTGTCCCTTCTTGGTAGCACTTACTTGTGAAGGTTTTTTAAGTAAACAAGTTGACTTGCAAATGTTTGTTATACTAATGTATGTAGGGAAGCAGGCTAATATTCACAGTGTTATTATTATGGTTATCACTATCATTATCAAAATTCACTATTTTCAAAGCAATCCACCTAAAAACCTAATAATAAAATAAGCAGAGCAACTACATTTGACTATTTTACTAAATATTCCTGTCAAAACACTCTGTTATATTACATGTGCATGTGCGTTTGTACAATGAAGCTCAATAAAAATTCCTTCTAAAAAGGACTAAAAATACAACTTGGAAGAGAAACATTAGAGGAGTCATTCTCCTTCTCATTCCTATTTTTTCTTTGAAAAGAAAACAAGAGACGGGCAATCAATTAGGACAGCATGATATGGAATATCATCCTCATCCACATCATCAAGCTGGCGATCATATCTTATTCAGCAGCAACAACAATAATAGCAGCACTAGCAAAAAAAAAAAGATTCATCGTGCAAAAGCCTCATATAAACATATTCCCAAGCTTTCAGTAGTATATTCTGAACAGCAGCTGCATGTATTAGGTTTCCCCACTTTCTTCTCTTGTTGCCTTTCTGCAATCAGCCAGCAGCTCTTGACTCAACTTCCTTTCTACTCTCCATCCTCCTTGCTATTTTCCCTAGAATGGCACTGTTGCCAACAAAAGAGGAAAACCAGGTCAGGGACTCAGCGAGGTTTTTGTTTTCATAAAAAAAACATATTAACTTGGATATAAGAATACTTGCGTAGTATATACATATTTATATCGCCTAAAAATTCCAGCAGTGTTACTACTCTCGCCGTCACCACCACCACTACAATCAATTCACAACCAAGCTGATTGTAAGCAGACTAGTAGTGGCAGTAGAACAAGTGGATTCAAATAAAAAAAAGCACAGAGAACAACAGACGATGGGATGAGAACACAATAATTTTTGTAGGAAAAGAAAACTGGAAGAGAAAGAACGAGAAAGAAAGTGGTTCTCTGTTTTTTTTCTGTTCCGCATTTTCTCTCGCTCAGTTTTCTCCAAAAGCCAAATCTCTCCAAGCAGCAGTATTTTTTTACTTATTGGCTACATTTTACAACATTGCTTGTATGTAGAACTTCTCTTTTATAAAAGAGGGTACACACGTGCACACACATATTAAGTACATATATCAGCGGAAAAGTTCACTAGACGAAAATTATAAAATAAAATGCGTAAAGGTGAAGGTAAAAAGTACAGTATAGCAGCAGCTGCCATTGCTGCTAGTGATATGATAATAACGCAAAATCTGATATTATTCATTCATGCATTTTAGATTTTATGATGTTTACTTGCGCAACAATATGGCACACCAAAAATACTCCAAAATATATTTTCCTTTCCTGTTTATGTAATTTTCCGCATATTTCCCAGTATGTCAGTTTGTCAGGAGAAAGCAGTTCGTCGTTAGCGAATAGTAAAGGTACAGATGATAATCATCACCGTAATCAGCATGCCATTTTCTAGTGTACATGGTGTACTTGTACGTAACTCCGTCACCACCACCGCCATCACCAATACCGCTGTTCCCACAACTTGTCAGTTTGTCTTCTTCTTTTCCGGCGGTGGTGGTAGTGGGTTTCTCCTTTCTCTCAATTTTTCAGGTCGCCTCGTGCGATTTCCTTCTCTTTCATCAGAAATCCATGCGGAGCCCAAATACATGCATTCACACGAGAAAGCTGATAGGGAGACGGAGAGAAAGCTGTGTCCGCATTTTCTTCGTATGTCGGTGAGTAGTGTGTGGTGAAATCACAAGCTGTGATTCTCATCAGGCACAAAGACAGACATACATGCATTTGCCAGTTTTTCTTCTCTTTTCAGCCAGTTCAGCTTTTCTCTCACCGTCTTCACTAAAATTCACTTTGTTGCCTAACAGCCACCATCCATCCTTGCACATTAGCTTCTAGACCGACTAGGCTACCTATCTAGCTACCTGACACAGTCACTATCTATTTATCTATCCACCCACGTATACCATACCTGTCTGCGGAAGTATTTCTGTGTTTTGTATGCTTACACACCATTTTTCTCTGCTTATCATTATCATATCATCATTATCATCACCTTTACGCTTCTTCAAAAGATCGATATCTTTTTCGCTCGCCTTCTTATATCTATATTTTGCTTGAATTTCTTAACCAAATTGGTTCCCATTATTTCTTTGTCAGAATTCACAACTCCAGAAAAAGTATTGTTTTCAGTTATTTTCGCTCAGCGCAGCGGTAGTGAGTAGTTTATATGTGTGTAGAATGCATGGAGTTTTTATTTGCCGGTGACACTAGTGAGTCCTCGGTTCACACGTTGAAACGAGTGGGTATGAACATGCAATGATGATTATCACAAGTTACATGCATAATGCTTGCTCTTGACTAACGAGTGAATAGAAAACAATAAAATTGAACACAATTTAGTTCATCAACATCTAAACCGCCCTGTTATCATCTTTTATTGTACTAGCATTGTTGTTTATGGCCACGACGGCAAGGATGATGATCACTAACTTGACTAACATGCTCATGTTTTAGTTTCAGTTATGAAGTTCCAGAAAAGGTCTTTTTTAGAATACTAGGCGGACTTACAAAAACTTTCTCTGACCCTCGATCTTTTTGTCATAATTCATACTCTGTCGCATCATCTAAACTCCTCAATCAACTTTGTTCATTAAAATTGGTAAACAAAATAATATACATAGTCCTTAAAAAGTGAAGATCCATTACCCATTTTGATTTTGCATCAAATTGGTTGGCAGAGGTCAAAATTATGCTAATGGTCAAACAATTTTAAACAAACGACCATGAACTTAAATTCGGCATACTGATAGTTCATATCGACGAATACATTTGCACAAATTTTCAGTTGATCTGATGACAGTTGGTCATATTTTATCCTGGACCTTTTTTACCACAGGCTTTACCTGTTTTATTATTATTATGAACATCATCATCATCCTGATCCTGATGGCGTGTTGCTTCCTTGCACAACAACTTTACACAGTTTCCTCGTTATTATAGCAGTGGCAACGCAATTACTGCAGATTATACATGCATAAAAGTAAATATATTTAATTCTTCGTGTTATCTGTATCGTACCACCTCAGTAACAGCAGCAGTCACCATATCCCATAATCGTCATCGTCCCCCACCCAGCAGTTACACAAACACTGTTGTTAGTCTTGTTTTCCTCATCATTGCTACCAGCAAGCAAAATAGTAAAATTCCAGGCTTTTAGTTCTCCACCACCACTGCTGGATTTTTATTATAAAGTACATATACCTACATAACTACCTTACCTAACTTGCTCTCTCTCTCTTTCCTTTTGTCTTTCTCATTTTATTCCTTTACAAAACCCCATTGTCTCCCTTTGCTTAGCTTTTGTCTCTGTCTCTCTCCCTCTCTCTCTCTTCCGTCCTTCTCTCTTGTCTGCCGTCTGCTAATCAACCTTTGTTCCATTACATTATTACGAAGTTCATTAGAGAGAGACGCGCACATACAAACACGTACGTTACACACAAACTTATTCGTTCACGAAAAAGACAAAAAGATCTCTCTTCTTTTGTTGTTACTCTTGTTGCTGTTGTTGTGTTCTGTTCCGCTGGCTCTCCCCAGTGTCCTCCATTTATCTGATGAGCAAAAGAACAGAGAGCTCGCGTACACGCTAAAAACAGCATAGCACACACAGAGCAAGTTTAAGTAGAAAATAAGTGAGCATCATCATGATCGTCGTCATCAGGAACAGCCTCATATCTCCCGCTTTTTATTATTTCCTTCTTTCTCCATTCTACTTACTACTTTTCCATCGTAAAACTAAAGTTATCATCATGATCATCATGAAAAACAACAGGAGTAGTTGTAGGAGTTGTTGCATTAGTACATAGTATATTAGTACAACTTCTAGCTGTTATACTTGTGCATATAGTGTGTATATTTATAGTATCAAAGCACACAGTTCCACTTTTCCACTAGTCATCCTCATCATCATCTTTTGGGATTTTGCCTCTAGTTCCACTTGCACTTTACTTACTCCCGAAAAATCCTCCTAAGTAGATAAGTAGCAGGAATAGTACACACAAACCCATTTATGCATCCACACTAGCATATATGTACATACATATACTACAATCATAATAACACATACAATAAAGTGGAAAATGAGAGAACCAAAAAAACTCTTTCTTTCTTTATTCTTTTTTTTTACTACAAATCGCTTTTCTCTGTTCTTTTTTCATGGTGAATTGCGTGTTTTCTCCTGCTGAAAAACACAAAAACACACACTCAGTCATATAGGCATAGTGAAAATGAGAGAGTCGAAGAAAAAGCAAGAAAAAAAGAATACTTCAGCAAAGTGAAAATGTGAAAATGAATTAGTGCCATATGCTTGCACGCATTAAAGAAAAAAGGAAAGCAATGTGGCAAGAAAAAGACACATTCTCAACCCTTTTATTTTTTGTGTTCTTATTAATTATTTTCGCTATATTGCCTCCTCTGCTTTTTCTCCTTTTTCTTTCCTTATTCATTATTTGTTTGTATGCTGTAGCTATACACTGTTCTGTGTATGATGTTTCCGAATTGGTGGTTTCCTTAAAAACATTTCTTTTGTTTCATTTGTGTCATAATACATATTATAGTATGCACTTTGCTATGTTATATATATATCCTATGCCCTCAAAATTATCATTAAGAAAACACTTGAAAGCAAATAAGACCCTTACACATTCACACAAAAGGAAAATGATGACAATTGACATTATCTTTCAAAATCATCGACAGTTCTTCCTGTGGAGCAGTACTTTATTCTATAAAATATTGCATCAATATGGTGCTTGTCGTGAAATCCGTCAATTTTCAAAGTTTGACTTGACTCCTCAGTAATTTATGTTTTTAATATTGAAAACGAGACGAAGAAAACGTTTAACGTGGTTGACAGCTATTCAGTATAAAAGACCACCCACGATGATGTCCCAGAAGCTATGCAATATTTTTCTCCTAAACTATATAAACGATTTTACCAGTTTTTTAAACCACTCTCTTGCAAAGCTCATGACACGACTCTTAAATTCGTTAGTATGCATGTTTATGGTATAAATTGCTGGTTGTTTCTGCTGTTGTCGTATAAAAGTATAATGTTCCTATTTTCTCGTGAAATTGATGGCCACTCACGCATTTCTACACTCTCAAACTGACCACTATAAATTTTAAATTGCCATCATGAAGCCATCAACGTATCTTCCCGCTTTCTTCAACTGCATCACTCACCTACACACGATTTCTCTTTTGAATAATGAATTCCTTCCATTCGAATTTCACTTGGCTGTCAACGTACACAATATCCATGTCTTTTGCTTTACCATGTTTTGCCTATCTCATGCATGTACATTTTTCTGGACCACCGTCGACTCGTGAGGTTTTTCCTTCGTAATTTTACTTGATTGCCAACTTAAGAAAGAGAAAAGGAGATCGTGTGTGTGTTGGGCCTTTTTTTTAAAATTTATTCTCCAATTCCTTTCGTCATTGTCCTATTTTTTCCGAAGACATGTCTGAGGAACCAGAGAGAATATACTAGATTATTCATGCAATAAACCATTTTCAAACCAAAAAATTACGTATAAAACCAACTTGTGAGAAATGACTATTTAAGTTAACACACTAATATCAAATACCTGCATATTCGGACACATTACATGATTAGCTTTTAGGTAAGCTGATGATAGAAATGCTACTTCAGAAGTTAGAGGTTGGTGGTCTCTTTTTTCTGTGTGTCATTCCCATACTCCTCATCCGTGTAAACTGCGTGTAGGCACGCAAATTCACTGCCAACACAGTCATATTCTGAGAGTTACCTAACAGTCTTTGTAATCATTCTCAAGATACGTGGAAACTTCCGACCTCATAACAATTTTGTTATTTTTTCATCAAATACGGGAACGAAGAAGAAAATGCATTGAAAGCTAAGATGGCCAAGTTTTTGCCAAGTCTATGAAAGCAATCAAAATATATGCATAACTTGCATTATATCACTAATGTGCACAGGGATGTATAACCCACTGAAGACAACAACAAAATATTATTATTATTACGAACAAGTTTACTTTACAGGGTGCAAAGTTGACCTTATTTTTCCTAAACAAAAATAATGAAAAACGATGTACATGGAAATCCGTAAGTAGGATGAAAAAATATAACTTAATAATAAACCAGAATGCTAGTGCGTGTATATCAGCTCGGTTTCAACCATAAACGGATCTACACCGTGCGATACGGTTAACAAACTTTCCCTATTTATATAAGTAATCCCCCGATTTCCCCACGGGGAGGAGTAGAATGATTTAAAACTAGAAGTAAAAGAAAGACTGAAACTTGGCTTACATACATAGGTACATAATTTGAGTCACATATTTATTTTTAATCCTGTATTATGTTTTAATTCTAAAATGCATATGAAAATAAAATGAGACGATTTTAAATTTCTGAGGATTAGATATAAATATTTGCTTTACTAAATACTTTATATTACTTATATTATCAATGTTGTCATCTGCATCCAAAGTGAAGAATATAAGGATTCAGAAAGAGTTTTCGTGTTTTGCATGGGAAAAATAATCATATAATTTTGATATAAATGTTACCACGTTTAACAAAAATTCATCAGCTTTGTAGTAACGATTTTCAAAGTAAACGCCTGTTATATGTTTCTTACTATCACACTACTGTATTATATTTCAAAATAAAAAAATAAGGTCACATGCTGTAAAAAGCATGTGTACTATTGTGGCACTGCTACTGGCGGTCCCTTTTAATAAAAGCTAATAACATAAAAAACTATAAGCCAACAGCGGTGGTAGTAATAAAGTAGCAACAATGAAAGTATTACATGATATTATTAGTACTTTGGACTACAATTTTCTTCTCTGAAGATGTAGTGTGTACGTTTAGTATTACACTTTTATTTACTTTTTGAGCCAGAAGACTGACGACGATGACAAAAAAGTATGACGACGTTAGCAAATTGAATTTTCAGCTTTGCCTTGTCGCAAAATCCCTTGGTAATTAAAATGCTACTGTGATGCTAGATGGGTTTTGCATGCAATCATGTAAGTTGTATGTAACTGTCAAGTTGCAAAAAATGAGACACAATATTACAAGAAAAATAATTACTTGTAAATTGGTGTATAAAAAATTAATACATTAATACTACATTTACATGAAACGACCATATGCATGAGTACAGCTGTGGGGGAAAGGAGAAAGTAGTGAATGACAACATCAGCAGATATTTTTCTCTCTACTTTACATTCACCATCATCCCTCACTCTCTTTCTCTCTATGTACGTATTTACAATACACGGTTGGTTGAATAAGTATAAGCAGATTTTGAGTATATTTGAAATAAGAGTTGTACATCAGGATATTGTATTGTTTCGGATGATGAAGTTGGTTTATGATTTTTTCTGTTTAAGTATCGCGTAGTAGAACGTTTTGTCCTGTGTTGCTCCTATATAAATTACATACATGAATCTGTGAGTACGTCGAACGCAATTCTTTTGAATGGCTAATCTCTTGAGAGGATCATAATCTTGTTGATGATTTCCATTTTTTGGTGTACGAGATTTGATTTACATATTATTTTGAAAGGGGAAGTGTATACTCGTGTGTATGTAATGTAATACTCTACAGGAAATAAAAATATTATACAGTATACTTTCACTATGTATGCTAAGCTCTGAAAGAGAAATGAAGTACTCACTCTGGCTATACAGGTTAATAATGATCATCGTGGGTTCCCGGTCATAATTTTTGGTACAAGTAAAATTAACAACTTGGAAAAAACAAGTAGTAATAATGTTTCCTTTTCCAAGTTACCAAGGTAGCAGCAGTAGTGGCAGAAGCTAGCAAGCAAAATACTTAAATGTGTAGTGTTCACTCACCCACTCAACAACTCACACAACTGCTCGACAATAATGAATGTATTTAATTACCATGTACAATGTGGACAATACTACTAAAATTACGTAAACTTGTATCTGGCACGTTGTGACAACTTTTTTTTGTGCGGTCACACACAGTGTTCGGGAATGTGGTGATATGATTTGTATTTTACACAACGAAGGACCAAGCTTTTAATGAGAGCTACTCTGAATGATTAAATGAA
>JAQIWN010003914.1:0-12136 GCA_034699025.1 Entomobrya cf. arborea Gr-Col-00668
TCAGTTTAAACATTTTTCACAAACGGGTAATCAATTCAAGCAAGACCTACTTGGGCGATGCGATGACAAATTATGTAAACATGTAATTAGAACACTTCACGCTTTCCACTTTCCTCCATGTACATTTGTTACTTTCAGTCAAGAAAAATAGCGTTGCGCCAAAGCTAAGCTACCCCAGATGATAAAAAATGTGATAAATGTTTCAAGAATCTTTTTAAATGCATTCGGATCTTTTTAAAGTACACACACTTCCTTGTGGAAGATAAATAAAAACACAGAATTTGCTTTAAATAAGTTAAACTTCTGTTGCATAGGGTAATACTTTGAGAGATAACAGTGAATAAAATTAGACTGACTAAATTTTCACTCTTGCAATGCACAATCATCATTGCATTGCATACGCACTTATGCGTAGATTCTTTCTTTAAGGTCAAATGTGCCGTAACAAGAAACTTGCATTTTTACGCAAAAAAAGTTCTTAAAATTAATGTAGCAGAAGAGCTTGCATACTATAAAGTAATTTTATCTAGTAGTTGCGTTGTGAAGGTAAAAGGCGTTGAAATAATCATGTCTTATTGCTGCGTGTGCTGAGTAAAAGTCGGTGTAATATTTCTTTAAGTGGTAAAAAGCTTGTTGCAAGGAATATAAATGTAGATTTTGGGAAAGATATTTGAACAAATCCGATGAAGATTTTGAGTTTATTTTTCTTGTTGAAATATACGCATGTAAACGTTGAGGATTTAGTCTCAATTGCTTTGTTATTAATGTATGAAGGTGTGTGTTGCTTCGTTTACGCATCTTTCTTTCATTTCACACACCACCCGGATCCAATCTGGTGTTCTGCATTTCACATGTGTCTTAACTGATTAAAGCTATAGACGCATTGTAAGTACTATGTTTTCTCTAATTGAAAACTTGTGTTTTCCTTCCACGAAAGAAAACACTTAATAATAACTCTGTAATCTTTTATTCTATTACCAATTTTACTTACGAAACATTAAATTACGCAGCCACCTGTCTACAATTCGACAAGCAAGACTTTTAGCCAGATTTTATTCACAATTAGAACTTGGCCGGCGGAAGCCATGCCAATTAATTAAACATCTTGTGTAAAATTACAAAAATACTATAAGCAAGTCATTCCTTTCTCTTTCCATTCAAAATAAGCTAAACTTGTTTTTTACATAAAACGTATGGTGTTTAATTAAGAAAACACCGAAACTTCACACGACAAACTGTAAAATTGTATTGAGTTAATATAAAAAAGGGGTTAGATATTCGTTAGAACAAGTTTAAGTATAATTATGTAAGAATGGTTTGCTGTCTGAGTGATGGCTTCAGCTGCTTCTTAATTTCTTTTTAACATAATTATGATAAATAAATTAAATGCGAGCATACCATGTTTTCCCAGTTGATATTACACTTCTTTGAGTTTAGTTTCAAAGTGAAATTCGCCGATTAAAGTTGCTCTTAATAACCAGTACAAACTGGCTTTTATAAAGAAAATCCTATGACCAACTTCCTCGGGGATTTACATATAAGTAACCAACCACTTAATAAAGTGACCACATTTGTTATTCATCGCAACCACATCGAGACAGATTTAATTATAAAGTTAGCGCCAACAACTATTTCAGCTTGAATTTCGAAATTATTTTGAGTACATCACCACAATTGTACTCTGGGAATCAATATCAAATATCCATAGTGTTTTATTAAAATTCCAAGAAAGAGCAACGCGTGCAGAAATACAAGTGACGCCGTCGATGAAGATGAAGTCATCAAAATATGATGAATTTTAAAACGTCAGATTGACATAAGCATATTTCTTATTCCATTATCGACTTGCTTCGAAATAAATACACTCACAACAAGAGCCACGCATAAAATAATTTGTAAACATATTACAAGCCTAAGGCACCTTAAATGCCAACTTTGTTTCAGATATTTTTGTAAAGTAATCACTGTTTTCGAGTTTTGGTCTAAATATCCATACATATTATACTCGCGACGTCGAATTGGCGTCAGTTTTTTTTATCAATTCGCTATAACACTATCATCGTCATCATAAGCACTAGCTCATTGACATGGACCATTGGTTCGGTCAAAACGATACTGATACTTTTTCTCTTGCCCATTTATGAATGAATTCGTACAACGCCCTTATGTGTAACTTTAAGAGTAGAATGACGATGGGAACGACGATGGATAAATGAGCACATTTTCTGTTTCATTAAAATGGAATAATTCGACATATTAAAGTTGCACATAAATGCTTCACTTGGTCTTTTATACAAGCATTTATTTATAAGATACGAGCATGGTTAATACTGGTATAATAACAATTTGTAACTTTATAGAACTAATTATTAGGTTTGTATGTTCAGTTAAGCTGTGTAATGTTGCTGGCTAGGCTGGGAAAAGCCGGCTAAGCGATTGCAAGTGATAATTATGAGTTGACTTGAGAACCTTCAGTACCTTTTTGCATAATAAAAATATTTTGTTTCCTTTGATATAATGTACAATGGGGCATTTTATGACACTTGATGACATGCGGAATGCAAATCCAGCTAGAAAATGATCAGTTTACAATGCAGACAAAATCCCACGCAATTCGTTTTAATTCAATCATCTACATGCATTGTGTTACACGTATACATATAATTACAATTATTATTCACCAGGTTTTTGAGTAGTCGTGGGTTGCAGAGGATTATGAATTAATAACAAAATCTTGAAGGAATTTACTCATTTTAGGCTGTTGGTATGAATGTATATGCGGGTCCGTGGGTTGAAGTCGGAAAAAGCTGAAACAAAGTTTCATGTTGACGTATTTATGCATTTGAGTGTTATAATGATCAAGTATTGACGGCTGGTGGTGAGCAGTGAATGTAAAAAGAATTGATTCAAAATACACTAGACCGACGCGAGTTTGTCTGAGTTTACTTAAAGAAGACGTCTGTGTGATATATAATAAAAGTGTAGGAGGAAGGAGGAACTGAACTTTTTTTTGTTGCGAGTCAGCTTATGATGGTACGGATTTTAGGTAGGTCTCTCAATTTGTTTTTTACTAAATTAGGTGGAAGGAAAATTTTCAAATTTATTTCTTCCCACCTCATTCTCTCGGCTCCTTAGTTAAAACAAACATTTTGTTGAATTCGTTTAGAGTAGCTAAGCAAGTACTCTATCAATCTTACCAAAATTGTTGGATAGAAAGTTCATATCACCAGGTTTTGAATGAAGTAACACAAGCTTATTTACGAAAAGGTTTGGTTTTATGTCTGTCTATCTGTCTGACGTCAAATATGATAACTCGATCAGGGTTTGTTTTAGTTGGAGCCTGGCATATACATAGACTCCTGAAATTTAATTATACTTTTGAAAAGGCGCGTGTTTCAGGCATTCGGAGCTTTGCATTACATTACAGGTAAATATTTTATCGTACATTAAATATGGACTTTAAACCTTATAACTGTCACAGCCCTTTAATTTGTAACGTGCATACAAAAAAATAAAAGGTGGTGGGATTCTTATTAAAAGAATGCAATTTAAATTAATTTTGATACCGCTTTTGCCTTCGCTACTTCTTTATCTCAACGTGACAATAGTTCATTGTATAGTAAATGCAATTGATGCAATTAACTTTTAGGCTTGTGATGAGGTAAAGGTGATTTTACCATTGCACTGCTTAAGGAAGAGTTTCGCAGTGCAATCCAACAAGTACAGTTACGTTAATTTACATTTGTACATACAGAAATGAGTCATTATGCATTATTAAAAAAACTTGTTTACATGAACAAGATAATGATTGTAAATATTTGAGCTTGGACTTCACCGAAGTATTACAGAAACCGATTCTGGAACATTTATCATTTACTTGTACTCGTTAAAATTTTATGCATTTTACTCGATGCATGTAACACATTCATTACATATGTGTACGTATAATACAATGTAGGTTATATAAACTGTACATTGAGTGCAAGTATGAAATTCTCAGCGTTCAGTTTTCTGAGAAGTGATTTGTTTCAAAGATACCGATTGGCATTTTATCATGAGATATTCGTAAATTTGTTCTAATACCTTAATTTCTTTTGATGACAAAAAATTCAAGCATTCGCATAGTCGCAGTTCAGTTCACTTTGGAGTCAGTCGCATGGACTCCTTAAACTTATTGAGTTATTTATTATTCTCGTATGGACAGTTACTTAGCATCTAATGATATACTAGCCTTCTGGAAATAAAAGAATGAATCCATTGAATGAAAACATTTGCTTGACAACTTATGGAAATGTAACGTTTTCTTGATCCTTCTCCAGTTTTTATTGTTCTTTTATTACTAAAGTTTTCTTGGACATCGTAAAAAGCGGAGTATCATTGCATGGTACAAATGAAGAAAGGATAAACTTGTGGCATATACCTAATTAAGTCACTTCAGCTTTAAAAATATTGATCTTCTGCTGGCTTTTCTAAAGCTCAATCATCTTTATTGTCAAGTTTTTGTACACATTATAGTACACATACATATGTACATAAGTTGTGGATTTCATACTTCAGGAAAATAGGTAATTTTTTATAGTTATGCATCCACGAGAACTAAGGTTCATTCAAGGTTCAGTTTTATTGCGATTCTGTCTGAAGTCTAGAAGTTTTTTTGGACATTGCATTGCAGTGAAAATTGTAAAGAGAAGAGGAAACATAAACGGGATGAACACCCACCGGCTAGACTCATTTTCCATAATACTTGTCGTACTCATTTCTTTTACCACACTTTTGCTTGGAATATTTTGGCATTCTATTCTGGTATTATTACGACCGTGTTCACTAAAGTTTAGACAATGCAATACATAATTGCATGGCATGGTACTAAAAGCTTCATATTTTGCAGCACTTATCATTATGCAGTTAATATACGGTCTGCAAGGTCATCCGTCTCACAGACCTGAATATACATAAAAAAAGCTTTATGTTGATTAAATAATTTTCACCACTATTGTAATGGTACTTTTTAATGGAATAAAGTCTCAGTACGATTTGTTTTTAAGTCTAGACAGTCAATATTTCATATTATTTATCAATTAGTAGACGAGCGGAGTGTCTTGATAAACTGGAAATTGGAGTAATTGGAAAACGTTTGACCGCGCAAATGCAACATAAAAGTTTTATTGGATATTTAAAAAAAATCATACATCAGGATAATTATTTTGAGTACTTAGATGCAAAGTAGGCTATAAAATTTCCCAATTTATTTTTAGAAGCCAGTTGGATTCATAGTTCTCCCTGAAATATTTTGCTTAAATTTTTACCACAGGTTATCTGCTCTAATTACCTAAATTGTAGAGGTGAATTTTATTTTCTCCGGTACCCAATAAATTATCTGTGAAAAGAAATTATCGTCTACCAATACAAGATATATATATGATTCCCAATTTAAGTTCATTTCTAAAACTTATGTAAAGTTGAATTAACTGTCAAATACTTACTTACATATATTTAACATTCTGATACTGCATCGAGAATGAGAATTACATTATTACTGTTTTGCAAGATTTATCCTCACACATCTATTTCTTTTTGGTGTCTGATTGGGAAGTAATTTTGTGACTGAGCTTGATTAGATAATGATTATCCAAATTTTAATTGCAAATGCTTGATGACCTGTGGCATTTTTATGAGCTGTCTGAATCGCGCCGTCAATATTCTCTCACTTTCATTTATTATTTCCATTGCTTATCCGTTTGTAAAAAAATCTTTGGCAATATTTACTAAAACATGTTATAAAAATTCCGTCTTTGCATCATTCTCATTAAGAGAATCAGGACAAAAGCGCAGTAATATAAGATGCGTTCAAATATATATAAAGGATTGCATGCCAATTCATTGAGATGGTCGTTTGCATTCATTAATCCATAATTAACATGACATCATCCGATAATTAGAGCCTTAGCTTGTTGATGACCTAACCATGTGTCATCAAAATCAGATACTATACCACTAGGTTTTCCGCACATGATAAATATGTATACATACGCTGCCTAAAGTGTTTAATTTATGGATCAGTTGGATAAATTATATTTGTTCTGCCTTAGATTTTTCCAGCAAAAGTTGGTCAAAAGTTGCGTATTCATAAATATAGCAACGATCATTCGCTCTCTTGTGTAGATACAGCTTGTTAAAAATTTGCATTCATAATAGAAGAACAATTTTCACATTGGGTACAGATTATTTATTTGAACTGTCAATCATAAATGCCAAAAATCATGTTAGTCATAAATACATAAATAATACTGCTACAAGTACAGGTTTATGATGCCATCGGCAAGTCAACTTATTGTCTTACTCTATTTTACTAGAATACTAATTGCAAAATATTAGTGACGGCTAGTTATCTTTTATTGTTATTGCGCTAGTTTTGCACACGTTAACACTGTTTGCGGAATGAAAACTGCTTAGAAATGATAACAAAGCTAAATATACTTACATAACATACATTCGTCCAAGTTAGCAAACAACTACTGTAAACTTACATGGTCCATGAAAATTCATGATCGAGATTCATTACTACTTGTTTAAATGCTTTATGATAAGAACAATATACATTACTTAGAGAAATACTTTTCCTCAAATGCTGTTTTATCATTTTCAGGGAGCGCTAAAATAGTTGCAAAGGAGGACTGACGGTGAGAATACCTCGATCTGTTCGGTCCAGCTTTAAATCTTGAAAAGGGGACGATTCCAGGAAAGAAGAACATTAATTACTTTTGACTGTCAGCTTGGCTCTTAACACCTTTTAGGATTACCAAGCTGCCGTGGAACGACCACCTTCAACCTTAGCCATCAGTTTTCAGTAAGTTTTTCATTTTTTTTCGAATATTTGGTTAGTTAGGTACTAAATTTATTCTAAGAAAGAATATTAGCGATGCGAAATAAAACGGTGTAATTCGAAAAGTAGAAGTAAAAGGAAAGTTGTGATTGGAACTTGGAAAAAATGTCAATGAATGTTTTCCACCGTCATGCTTTTCACAAAATTTTCCTTTTTTTAATGTAAACAGCCTACTTGTCAAGCCAGGCTACACTACACTATAAGCTGGCAAATACTTTGACTGTTGTTGTAACATGCCTGATTGCGGCGTTTATTTAAAATATAGGAAGAATTTTAATACTCACATGAGACTAAACAAAACTAGTGATTCTATGTAAAGAAGACATATTTTTTGTAAAGTTTTCCGACCTCCGGTGTTGGATTGCTTTTAAAAAGGTAAGCTAACAAGTAAGAAAAAAAGACAGGAAAGAAGAGAGATAGAAAAGCCATGCTCTTAATTTTTATCCTTCTATCGCCTGTATTCAGTTTTCATTCTTTCTTTCGTGGAATGGAATGTTTGCTTATGTTACAAAAATCATCATCAACTTCATCCTACTCAAGTCAGGATTGAGCAGATACTGCATGGAAGTTTAGTAGAATGCAGTGAATGTGTAAGAAAATGAGTAAGTAGTAAAGACAGTAAATATAACTTTGAGAAAAATGATAGTTCTCCACACAAAATAGTAATACAAATACATAAAATGTGGAACCCAGAAACATGTTTCATGTCAATGATACATACAACCTTTGGAATTCCGGTATGCAAAAACAGGCTTCTTTTCATCTACACTCAACTTAAAGTGCTACATTTCATCAGTGTTGCACTGATACACATTTTTGCCTGCATTTTTTTGTAGCTAAATATAATAAAAATGAGGTTGTTTCTGTTCAGAATCAACTAGCAACTTTTTTGTGAATATGAACGAACAAAAGAAACAATGGAAACAATAATGAAATAAAATATTATGGTGCATGGCTTAATGCATCTGATGGAATAAAACTTTTCTTCACAAGAAAAGTGGCTGGAGCTGGAATGCAAGTGCAGTGCACATTGTGTAATAGCTTGGGTGCGCAATATAACGTTACCTGAATAAATGCGCGCAACGCACTTTTGTGTTCTCTTCTCTTCAGTGTCATTACTATGTCGTCCCGAAATGTCAGATCATAATCAAAATGCCATTTGAGAAGCACGTGTGTCTACGAGGAACATAAGCTCAAATCCATCAGATTGTTAAAAGCATCTTATTTTGATATCATCATCATCGTCATCATCATGTTAAGAAACGATTGCATTGCCATTTTATAAATAGAAATCAATTTGCCAAATGACAACTTTGAACCTGAACTGAAGATGACAGAATAATCTGTTTTGTTGTATTTCCTTAAAAGATTTATGGCAGCAAAGAGAATGCACATAATATTAGGTAGTTATACGTATCATTCACTCATTCTGTTGTTGTTTGCAACATTTGGAATTGTGTCACTGACAAAAAAGAAAATTTACTCTCTTCTCTACATGGAGACACATTAATATTCCGATTTAAATGTGCAATTGTGTTATGATCAGTCTAGCTACAAAATTTTATAAACAACACTGTGAATATAATTGTACTGTCTAATGAAAATATTATGCACAATTTATATAACATGTTTCGTTGCAGTGGTAATGTTAACTAGCAGTTGGAGTCGTCGAAACACAACGATGACAAATTGTTGTGTCGCCTTAACTTAAATTGCTTTTGACATCCGCGCAAGTATTGATATGCCTGTAGCAATAACAAGTAAGTTAAGTAGGGAAAGTAAGCATTTGCTTTACAGTTATCAACCAATTAGACAAATAGCGAATGGTGCCATTGATCAAAGCGACCACAGTTTAGTACTGTAGACGAGGCCGTACTTGTCTTTTGAGTGCGTGAACTTTTGGAAAAGCATTGTAGTAATGATTTTATGAGCCCAGTTTCACAGAAGCAAAGGCAACCTCATTAATTTTCACTATCGTGTTTTGTGCCACACAGCCATTTTGACGACTTTTTAAGCTCTACAAAGTTTTTTATTCTTATTATTAGCATAACTCCATATCAATCCAAGAAAAACTGCAATTCATCGAGTCTTACGTTTTTGAATAATGCCACTTCAAAGCCAGCATTCTGAATCTTACATCTTCAAGTGTTAAGATTAGCATAAAAATAAATTTTAAACATGATGTTAAAAACAATAAGCAGTAGAAACGTACTTGGTCCATTCGCTATAAAAATATTTGGATGACACACCTTCCTATTAGCAAATGGCCATTATTTATGATAAGTGTGTTAATCTTCCATTTATTTATTTTTATAAAAACAAAACACAAGCCGTGTCAAATAAACAGAGCGAAAGTGGCTTTTGCTGTTGTCTGTTACAGATACGCAATAATTCTTATTGATTAATCCTCAGGTGTAAGCTCTTTGTCTAGCCTTAACTGCATCAAATCTCGAAAGAATTCTTTTTGGTATAGCTTGTTGTAAATTTTTACCGAATTAGATTTTTTCCCCACATTTTGTCTTTGGCTAATAAAGATTTTATCTGTTAAAGTTGTACAGAACAGAATTTAAAATGAATAGCACGTAGCGTATAGAATATACTTTAGCTGATTATTTTTTCCAATAGTCGTTTCAACTAAATGGTCCATACCTTTGTTCTCTTTAATTATATATTTTTATTATGAGGCCTCTTTATTATTCGAAGTCGTCTACTGCAATGCAGTTGACCAAAGAAAACCAAAATAAGTATTTTTGGCTACCTTTATATTATTTGACCAAAAACTGATCTACTTCTAGATAATGTCAATCCCCTATCAAGTGACATGGGAGGAATTAGGAATTTTAAATTAAACACTTTTTTCCGTACAGACAACAGACAGACACATAATTTCTTGGCTGATATGTTGTAGGAAAGAGTAGCATATCTTGACAACAAGCGTTGAGTAATGAGTACAAAGATTATCATGTATGATTTTTATACGTATAGGTACGCTTTTAATCATGATTATTATATTAAATGCACAATTTTCCTCATTCAAGTTGACGAATCTAACTTGTTTGAAACGTAAAAGGTAAACTGTTCGAAATGAATCGTATGTAATTGAAACTGTACAGCTTGTCATTTGTTCTCACACAGACAGCTACTGCAGATTAGCCCTTTACGGCAGCACAACGTGTGTGTGTGTGGTGTTATCTGTGCGTGATAATAATAATACTCCTGCTTGCCCCTTGCTGAACATGACCTGTCGAATCAAACATTTTGAGTTCTGACAGCCTCAAACAAAGTCAGCCTGAAGCAAAATTATCTGTTGTACTGAACATGGCTACAACATTTATATGAACAGCAAGCAAAACTAAAATTCTAGAGACCTGATAATAAAAGCCAAGGTGTTTTTGTTAAAATCATCCCACAGAAAGTTAATTCAAACAAATTTTGTAAAACAACTAGGGTTGTTGTGCACATGGAAAAAAACACACACACACAGTAATAAACTTGATGTACACATCAACAGATCTTGACTTGGCTTGTCACTACACACTATATTTTTTCCTTCATTTTGTAAAACTTGCCGTAGAAAAACGATGATGCTCGTATAAAAGGGTAAAGTTTTTAATGTATGGAAAGATCGTTGTGATTATAATGCACTTGTCTTGTCATATCCACCTTGCATGATTGACAAAACTTCTTGTTTTTTGTGATGTTTGCTACTGTGTTCTTCTGTCCTTTACTTTGTAGCCTTTTAGCAATCCTGCGTTTTGCTTAAAAAGGAGTACACACTGAAAACTGCTCATGATTTCACCGTGTTTAAAAAGGTTATCCTTATTTTGGTCACAGAATATGAATACAGTGCAAGTCAAGCAAATAAAGGATGAAAATTCATCATGACAGCGTTCTTAGTCATCGGCAAAACTGAAGTTTTCATTAAATCATAATATCGTCATCATTAATTTACTTGAATCATAATTCATGTCATATAATTGAAATGAAATTCAAACTTTTGCTGGATACTCAGTTGAACGAAATGAATATGTTGCATACTATGTGATTAGCTAGCTAAAGCCTTAAAAATGTTTTGTAATAAACTAGTTTTTTTTGTTCTTGTAAGTATAGAGATTCGAAGAATTTCTGCGGCTAAACGCATCTATGTACGTACATGTCACTTATGTTGTGATTTAACAAATTTATAGAAAAAGAAATGTATTAGAAAGAAATGTAATACACGAATGAAAACGTTTCTAAATGTTACACCGTTTTTTAATCAGAAAAAAATGTTACGTAATACATAAGCCCATATAGGATTGTACTACGTTTTTCTTTTCCTGCAAGGTTAAATGTTAAATTATTGCACTGAATATTACAGTACAATGCTTTGCTGCAATGCATTAAAACAGTCACGTCATTCACGTCTATAGTTGTTTTATATTTTCTGAACAAAAATGCGTATCTTCTCTTTTTGGTATTGGTCCGGCAAACCTGCCTGTCAGTCAGTCAGTCACTCTTAAACAGTCATTCTTTTTGGCAAGTATGCATGTTTGTTGTTGTACTAGCTTCGCTTCAAATTTTTTCTATTAGCGAGTGTAAGTATATAAATGATTACATAAATGCAGGCGCAACGTAATACGATGAGAAGAAAATTGTTGAACGAAATTCGTTTCACTTCATCTAGCCCATCTGTCCAGATCGTCTTCATCATCGTCTTGCAGCAAAACTAATCATCATCAGCAATGCAAATGTGTACGCAATCTATACTGTCTATAAGTATATAGTATAAACGTAATTGTGTTATTCCACCCACCCATTCATTCATTTTATTATTGGCTTCGAGCGCATTTCGTAGTATATTTGTCGATCTGTCGTGTTTGCTTCACTTCCTATGAAAAAAAAATCTGGTTCATTTTCCTAAAACGTACGGGAGTATGAAATATAAATGAAATTGTAATAATACTAAAAGTATTGAAGTGGCAAAATGCGTGTATTGAATGTTAATATGAGAAATGGAAATACTTGGATTAGTTGGATTGGATCATGACCGTCGTCTTGATCGCCTGAAAAGTTGCGCTCAAAATAAAGGTGTGGCGAGTGAGTAATGTTGGTGAATCACTGCAAATGTATTTCCAAGTTGAACTTGAACATTGAATTTATGACTAAAAGTAGGAAAATTAAAGTATCGTCTTAATTGCACTTTGCATTTGTTTGCTACATTGTTTGTGATAAAGGATCGGTGTGGATGTTGTTTCGTTCCTGTGTCCGTGT
>JAQIWN010003915.1:0-12136 GCA_034699025.1 Entomobrya cf. arborea Gr-Col-00668
CATAAAAGCTACGAATTATCAAACTGCTACTCTTGTTATCCAGGTTGCTCCAGTACGATTGCAGAATTAGCAAAATACACTCGACTATAACAAACTATTGTATTTTTTCAAGTGAAATTAGAGTCCCACCGTTGAATGTTAGTTTCTTTTGGGCACATGCAGGCGCTAGTAGGCTTTTGGTTTTAAGCAAGCTGTTGGAGAAAATTAATGCCTTTCTACCGCATTTCCCATGTCCATACGTTGTTTTAATTTATATGCCCATTAATCTTCTCTTAAGAAACTGGATGATGACGTGACTTGCTCGGAAACGTAGAACTCCTAGATACGAATAACTAAAAAGGGCGAAAAGAACATAAATGAATGAAACAAGCTTTTATGTCGGAGTTTATAGGAATGGATTGGCCGGAAATTAAAGCTGAAAATCGTAGAAAGTTTCAAGAAGTTATACAAAAAGTGTATCTGGGCCAGTAGACTTTGGCTAACCAGGATTGTAAGGCAAGGCCAATTGAATTCCCAACGAATTCACTAGATTGATATTCATTCACCAACTCAAGCAAATAGTTAATCCGATTCAGCCGTTAATGCTATAAATTCAAGAAGTCGTTCAAGAGTAATGCTAAATATTTCTTGAAACCATCAAATTACTAGATTTTTTCGACCTAATTTCAGCAAAATAAGCCAAGCTAATTTTGATACTTAGTTAACTTTCCGAATATAAAAATTGCTGAAAGTTTGAACAACATCACATGTCACAAAGTCATGTGATAGTGATGGCCGATCCCTGCTGTGCAAACCGAACTTATTGCTGAATTTAATGAAATGCATCGTAGAACCTAACGTATCCTTCGCTAACATTTAACTGAAACTTTTCTCGAATTAAAAACTTTCCAATGTAAATAATAAAACTTGCGCGTAGTTTACATGATTCTTCTATACTCAATTTATTTTCAACATAAATCTAGGATTACTGTTAAATACAAAATACAATTTAAAAAACAGTGGACATTAGCCAATTTATGTGATCATGTATATATTCATATAACTTCAAAATTTAAAATTAGTTACACCTTCACCTTTTACAATACAACAATGGATGTACTAAAATTTTGCCTTCAATAACACAACAAACTCACAGAAACTCACTCTAAAAAGGGACCACCATGCTTTATTACTCCAAGACAAGAGATGTGAGAAAAGCAAACAAACGAACCAAAACAAATTCAATTCCAAGCTGTAAGCTCCTTCTTTCGCTATCTTTAATTCTCAGAGCATCTTACAATCTCACCTCAGGAAAGATCTTACGTTTCATAAGGTGTTTCCTTTCTCACCATCTCTTCGCAAGCACGTTCTTGGGTAGATATTGAAGCTGAAATGATGTTGAGGAAAAGAAGGCAGAAGAAAGAACTGATCTTCTAATGATCTTGGTAAATTTTGCATTAAATCTTAGAGAAGATTGAGAAAACTTTAAAGTGTCATTTGTAATGGGAACTTTCGAGATGTGTGACCAGTTAATGAAATACGTTATATGCTTAAGAAAATTATAAAATACATGTTGGACCTTTATGTCAGACTGCAGAGAGTTTCCATTACAAGTAATTTTGACCCTTGTTCACTTCAAACACAGATCGTTAAAGGGTACAAGATGTTTGAAAAATAAAAGCACACGTGTGAATCAGAAAATAAGAGGAAAAAAGCTTATTTTTTTTTGTCCATTCCTAGTATAAAGCCTTTTTACTGAAACGAAAAGCTTTCAAGAGTCACTAGGATCTTTTTTTCTTTGGTTTGATATGGTGTGTGTCTGTATGATGATCAAACATAAAAAAAGCTAAAGAAGAAAACGAACAGACTTTGTATTTGTACTTACATTACACTACTGACAATGTGAGAATGTCAAAAAGAGAGGACGACGGGTTGACTGACTTGAAAGAAAAGGATGGACTGGAATATCTGGAATCATAGATCGTGCCAAGACTTGAAGATGAGTTGAAACAAAGTCAACTTATTTTTCATCCATATAAAAACTGCATTTACCATATAGATATCCTGGCTTAACTGGAACATCACAGATCTTCTACACTTGTACTTAAACTTTCATTGTAATGTATACACATGGTATTCACGGGTATTCTTCCAGTTTATGTCCATATGCATGACAAGTTTCACAATTCATTATTTAAAAATGCTTACGTTACATACCGTTTTGTCAAGGACAAAATATTCAATAGAGACATATGCATGCTAGGTGTATATGCAAGACTAGGACTAGAGTACTATCAACTTGTCTACTTTTTCTCTCTTGTCACAAACTTGTCACTGACATTATCGTTCACATCTAATACCTTTCTGAATGGTTGTGAAACAAACGTTTGTTAGTTACAAGGTAATATATCACACATGCATGCATGCAACCACCACCAACTTTGAGTAGAGAGTATTTCCAAAAATGTAAGTGTGTGTAATACTGCACCCAGGAAAAAGTTGGAAGGATTCCAAAAGTGATTTGCATAGACAAAACATAAAACACATATCTGCTCCGGTGTAGCTGGTGGGTGTTGACTTATTGAAGCACGTTGGAGACATACATTTTCTTTGAAAATACTTTCTCTTCTGCTCCTCTTGGCAGATGCAACTTTATTCGTTCAACTGAGGGTGGATTTTTTTTCTTGGGACAAGGGACATGTTTTGGGGGTATTTATGCATGCATGTTTGCTTTCTTTTCTTATGCATACATTTTGTGAACAACCAAAAAAGTGAACCCATTTTTTATTTGGTACACTTCTCACACAAAAAAAGTTTGTTGACATTTTTTTTACAAACATGCAACCTATAGTACGCAGCGTAGTTCTTCCGGTTGATATGCAAGTTACATAAATACATGTTTTGTCTCAGTGAATAATCGTAGGTTTTTGAGTACACTTAAAAAGTCCAAAACAACTTTCATCTGGCCTTGCCTTAGTGAAAGTGGGGATAAAGATTGTACTTTGAATTTGAAATAGATGAAAAAGAGAACATCTTTTGTTTTCCGTGTGCATCATCATCACAAACGCGATATGCCTGGGTAAGTGACAAAAAAAACGTATTACCGCAAGAATGTGAATGAGTTAGCAGTATAATGCGTAGAGGGTATAATAACTTTGTAAGTTGTGTTGCGTAAAAATATGATGTTACTTGTGCTTGTGGTCGTTTTGGTTGTTTACTGCTCTGAATAGCAGCATCTTCGTATATATTTTGTGACAATCATAAACATGTGGAGAATGAAATAGAATTCACATCCTTGAGCGATCTTTTTCTAGAGATGTGGGGTGTCGTCATGTCATGTGGCACTATGTGCTGTGTGGATGTGCGTGGTTGTATTATTTAAGAAAATAAATATACTATACCCCGCCGGAACAATCGCAGAGGAATGATCACTTTCATATCTCGTAGTTGGTACTTGTGCTTTTGCTGGTGGCAAACATCAAGAATTTTTATAGAGAAACTTGAAAAAGGAATTTGTTTGGTTATTTGCCTTTGTAGTATTTTATCAGGAATAGAAAGGAGACACAAAAACACAGCAATGCCAGACCACGACAGGAACCACAAAGGAGTAATAACAATTCAGCCGACGAAGAGACAACACATGTGGACAATGATAATGGGGAAAGTTGTTTATCTTATGAATTCATATAAACATATAAGAGAAAAATATCTCAAGATGTATTTTGGCATATTGTATGTATTTGAAAGAGCATGTATGTAAATTTTTACGTGCTCTTTTTTCATATTACCCAATTTCAAAAGAACTTATTCATTTTCTTTCCATGAGGAAATGAAAATAGTATTGTCCCTGAAGACCGTATAGAAGCTGACTTGGAACATACAACAAAAGCTTTCGTGCTTCATACAGTATGGCAAAGGAACATCCCATTCCGCTCATGGGAGAAAGTATTCTGATTCTGTAGAAAAATATGCATTACTGCTCTTCTCCTGTCTAAATTTGTTGCGTTGCTATTTCGTTGTTTCATGTATGGGAACAGCTGTACACGATTTTAATGTGAATTGCATGGCGTTATGTTATGTGCCCATCATGTTTTGAGTGCTTACTCACATGATACGTTTTCATTGGATACCCTTCGGGTTAATTGACACGTGCAAGTGAAGAAAATATAGAGTGAAAGTACGAAGTAAAAGAAAGCCACGTACTTTCTCATTAATATTCCACCGATGTTACGGCAAAGAAGTGCTGACTACTTGCATTCATTTCCATCATCTTCCTTTCTCATAGTGGAGTAAGTTCATTTTGTTGGAAATTCCATTGAAAAGGTAAAAGATTGACGGAAGAAAACTTTACACTTTGGAGGTATACTTCGTACTTGTGTGTAAAATTCTCTAAAATCCAAATAGTACATCTTGTACAAATGTAGTTTGCTCTGTTATTTTTGGAATAATCAACACATTTATACGTTACAAAATGATTGAAAAATTAACTAACGTAGTATAGCCGTAGTATTTATATGATTTGTTCATAAATGAATTAGATAAAAACTCAAACCATATGCAGTAATAGAAATGACATTAAAATGACTTGTGAATTCAATGTGTAAAATGACAGATAACTGCCAGTTCTAAACATTTCAACTATAAACTTGGAACATGCATTTTTTTCCTGTCTTCATACGTTTAAAGTATTCATGGTTTGATGTGCTAAAATGGTTCTTCGCAATTACTTATGCTTGTGTGAGTACTGAGTACCATCTTTACTTGCCTTGCCTTGTCTTCAAATATTATTCCTGCCAATGCAATATAAAACTGATGTGCGCAATAATAAATTTTCCGCGTCAACAAAAGTTTAGAAGCAGAAATGCGAAAGTAATGATGTGTGCATTACGTATATTGTGATTTCATAACATGTGCCTACATAAAATGATGTAGAATCGAAGGTGAAAGTCGGTACTATATGAGTTTTACGGTAAAGTGAAAAGTTTCTTATTCATACCTGGAAGAGTTGCTGAGTGGCCCATTGTCGTGAAAAAACCACTGAATGCTTTCAGCTTTAGAGGTGTTGAGTACGCAGTCGAATCTCGCTGGTTTTCCTTGTTGAACGATGATATCTTCTGGAGACACAAGAAGTCTAGGGTGCCTTTCATCTGAAACCCAATGAAATGAAGAAAGATTATGCTAAACACGTTTATAAATGTATGTGCTACACTTATTATTTAATTTCAATATGTTCTTCAAAGTGTTCTCAAAGTGGCAAAAAAAGGATAATGGATGTGGTGTATTGGTATAAAAATATCCACAAGTTTCACTTACCCAACACACTTAAAACGAACCTTCCTCCAGGAATGGCTTCTCCAGCATCGTTTCTCGCCTTACACGTGTAGCTACCGCTATCCAAAGATGTGGAAACGTCTTTTATGTGGATTCTCTTCCCTCGAATGACCACTCTCTCCGACGCCCGAACTGGATCACCATTGCTGGGGATATGCCAAAATAGAATATAAAATTCTAGCACTTCGTCTTTAACAATGTGTAAATTGTAACAATAATCTGATACATGGTATGTTATAACTCCTAACCCTCTGTATTCTGTATATAGTGTGTGTTGTGTCAACGTTTGTAGTTAACCAGATTTCAAAAAGCACAACTCGGAACCATTAAACGCGAGAAACATGAAAGTTCCATCACGAGATTAAAATTAAGTATCTTTCCAAGCCTTTTTATATTCACATGTGTCCTATACTTGTGTTTGTGTCAGAAATCAACCCTTTTATACAACTTTCAACTTTGCTGTTGCCAATCCATTATAATGTGTGGGCGCACAGTATGTGTGAAGAATTAAATACCTATGATAAGTCTAGTCTAAACTTAAAGCATCCTTTTGGGAATCTATTTTTGCGTGAAATGTGTTTTCAGCTCAGCACTAAGATTAGTATTTTTTCTCGGTTGAAAGTATATTGTACTTTATCATATAATTTTGTAAAAGTGGTTGTGCATATATTGTCAAATGTTATATAATATGCCAGTGTATCATATTTGATGAGTATTTTTTTTTAAATATGACGTACACGTATACTATTCCAATATCAATAATACAGGGAGTAAATGAAAGTTACATCTCAAGAATGTACAAGACTGCATTAACGTAATCAGATTTAATGGATGAGAATCTAAATCAGATTACGCTTTAACTTATTTCGTTGTCAATTAATGGCTATCTAGAGACTGCAAAATGGGGCATGGCTATATATAACATGATGGGGAAGTAAAAACATTAACCAAGTAGATCAATGAAATGTAATGTTTCCTCATCATTAATAGAGCTTGGACTTGGTAGACTTACCGGAACCAATCGAAACTGATGTCACTAGTTCCTTCCACACGACATCTTAAGATAACTTCTACTCCGAGTCGGATATCCGCTGCTTTTTCAGGAGCTCCAAGATGTACCGCTGTGTGAGTGCTAATCCCTGTAACATAAAGAAAAAAACAAAATTTTTGAGTGGATCGTTGTGAAAGTCATAAGATGTCAATCTAGAGACTTTTATTATATGATATAAAGTTAAAGTTTTCAATTCAGCAAAAGTGATTGTACTTGTCAGCGGGCCAGAAATTTGGTACTTAATTATAAAGTCGATCTTGCATTTTTGTGGCAGGAATTGGTTTATATATACAGGGCTTAAGTAACGTCCAACCCTGGATTTAACGATAACTCCACAAGCACAGGAACTTACTAGCGACTTACTACCGTATTAATTATATTACTTTACTCATTGAATATATCACAGACCGAATACCACACAAAACATAGCATGCGTTTTTTCATTAATAAAGCAGTCATTCTATCTATAAGTGTAGTTAATGAAGTCATGAATGGGATTGTTCAAGTCATGTCAACGAGAGCAACAAATACTGCAAAACTAGTAAGCATGTTCCTTCAACGCAAGAAAATACCAAAATTAAGTAATTGCAATATTAAATTAGAACACTTCATGAATTTCTGAGAAAGAAAATTACATTCGCATGTACAATAGTATTCTCTTCTGATTGAAGAATTCGGTTAATGATGATAGGATACACAATGAGTTCATCTGTATGCATTACAGATAACCAAACGTTTTTAAATTGGATATGAAGAATCGAAGAAATTGTATCCTAATTAATCCTTATTTTTTATTAAATTCTTATCTGTAATTTTATTATTTCCAATATGCACCCTAATGAGTGTACGTGGTGGAATGTTGCACCAATTTTAATCATTAATCTGATAATGATATGCTATAACCACAACCGAACCGACTGTTTTTTCTTCAAATCTATGTAGTTCCTATTTTCCACCATTTTTTTGCCAAGTCAGTATTCCACGCATGTCATAAGATTCTGGTTGAAATAGGCCACGAATGTTATCACTATCACTAACCTGGCAATCAAGGCCATCATTTTTTACTACAAGTGTATACATAACTTTCTCTTACATCTTTAAAGATAAGTATTTTCTCCCAAAAACGGCTTTCATCAGCTCGTTCAGTGCTCACGTTACGTTGGGACAGTTTTAATGTGCCACTATGTGGAGCAAGTTTTACTTCCCTATTTTGGATTGCAGGCCTAATGTACAAGAGAAAAGATATAAATTAGTATGGGAAATGTGATTACAGATATTTTTAATGGTGTTCTACTTCCTATCTATCTGGGTTATTCCTTATAAAAAATTTCAATAAGGTAACCTTCTTTTGAATTGAAATAGAGACTAAATCTAATTTGACTCAAATACATTGGAAATAGTGGTTCTGTAAAGTATATACATGGTAGAAAAAGCATTTTAGAAATATGTCTTACTATATCGAAGCAACCATTCCGGATCCTGACCAAGAACCATAATGGTAAGTGATTTCATACCGCCTATGCGACGTAAAACGGATGCGTAATCATTTGTTACTGTCATCCCAAAGAGGAGTAAGAAGAACTTTGAGTTCTAGAGCTGCTCCTTTATTCTCTTTTCCAATTCCATCTGCCATAAATCCCACGCATTTTTTTTTCTTTGTTACATCTGCCTGCGCTATGCTCAGAAACTGATACAACAATAATAACATAATTTCTCCTATTGTATCCAAGCGTGCACACTTCAAAAAAGTCTGAAAGGAAATAAAACGGTCTCATTTTGGTTATTACATAAGAAATTACGGTAGGATAAGAGTCTTTTCTCTTGTTCGAATTGAGGATGTGTGTCATTAGACGTAATAAGCAACGAGAGAAGAACACATCCCAGATTTCAAACGTGGTCAACTTTTGTCTTTTTCTTGTGTACATCAACCGGATGATTTATACATGCTAATGGTTTTACATTGCTTGTGAAGCCGAGGAAGTAATAAATCTTCCTCTCAAAAGTTTTCTAAAAGGATTTTTTAAGATGATATGTGTACAGGATAGTGTGCCACAAAATGTCATGTTCAGCAACACATCAACTGGAAAATGTGGTGAGAATGAGTTTAAAATTTGGGTCACCAAAACCGAAGTTTATGATAAATTTATGATCTTTGGTTAAGTTTGCTTTCACCAGCATATTTTAAATCCATGTTTTCAAATATATTACATTTTTAGTCAACTGGTATAAAAACTGCAACACTCCATGTGAAGATTTAAAAGAAGAGAACAACATCTATGCATTTAAAAAATTCAGTTCTAATCATTTTGCTAAAAAAACGAAAAGCTGAAAACTAGTCAACTGTACACGTGTAATGGAAAATTCGAAGACTACATTATAGAAGCCCAAAAAAATTCTCCTTTTGCTTTTTCTCAATTTGAATTTTAGAAATGGTAGAACAACTATGTTTATGGAAACAAAGCACAAGAATGCCATCATGAATATCATAGCGGCACGTTTTGAATACAAATGGGCTTTCATACACGTCCAAACCTTTTGCATTTTATGCAACATCCTCATCCCCCGCAACCCTCGCCAGATCATCAAAAGCTAAATCTTACCCGTCCATGCATCCGTTTTATTCTCAATTCTAAATGGTTATCGCACTTCAAACTCAAAAGAAGAGAAACTCTTGCTTTCATTTCATACCTTTAGATTTGAAAACATTATCAAGAAATAGCACCATGCTACATACCTACATGAAAGGAAAAATGAAAATGATTCGACTTGAATGCAACGCAGGCTGCAGTTTGAAATGCAAACTGTACTTCATTTCATGCATTACTTGACTGACACACGGCAAAGAAGAAAGGGAGAAGAAAAAAGAAGATGGGTATTTTCTGCAGTGTATTCCATTTGAAAACAGTCTCAGTCTCGTCACAAGTCATAACAAGGTGCTGATAAGCATTTGAATGACATGGCACCTCCCAAATCATTCTCAACGTTGAGAAACCAGAACGTACATACACAGAGAAAAGCTAAACATGTGGTAAATTTTTTTAGGGTTGTGTAGTTCTATTTTGGGAGAAAGTTTTGAAAAAGTGAGTGAGTGATGGGAAACGTTTCAGGGGAATATATATTTCATATATTATTAATTCATGACTAAATAGAGGAAAAGCGGATGAATAGGTGTTGGATCTGTGGCTATGCATGCATGCAGTTCCAACCAAACACATTGCAACATTTATAATCATAATGGCAAACGAACGCAATGGTAATATGCAAAGTAGAGAAATAAACATATTCTTTGGAAAGGACGGTTGTTGTGGTGGAATCCACAGGGAAAACCTAGTCTACTAGATTGGTATGCATTCAGATCCCATTCTTGCATTTTCAACCACATTGTTTTTCTTCATGTGAACTCATGGACTAAGCGAAAGCTTGTTTATTTTAAAGTCGGGAGAAAATGAGGTCCTGAGCAGCTTAACAGCTTAATCAAGTAGTGAGTTAATTAAAGCACTTGCTGAAAGAACAACTGATGAGGCGACGACTCTCTGATAATGATCTTCAAACTGAATTCAGGAGATGAAAGTATTTCGTAATGTAGAGTGGTTTGCGTTTGATTGAGATGTGATTTGATTGTGAGAATGGCAATGAAAGGTGACTTGACTGAATGAATTGACTTGATTGAATGAATTGACTTGACTGAGACTTGAATGAATAAAATAATTGCAAAAGTAACAAGTGATTGATTTAGTTTTAAATATAAAAATGAGAGTGAGTCAAAAATATTATTAATTAAAAAAGTAAGTAATGTGTAATGGTCTAGTTAGTGTAACTAGCCAGTAAGACAGATAAGAATAGAGTTTAGTACAACTCAAATTGAATGTGCGCCGAGCAGCGTGGCGACTTGACAGTGAATGGCAGCTTCATCTTGAAAACATCGAGATATATATATAGGTTTTGAAATCTTGGAAAGTTACAGTAAAATGATAATGATAAAACATGTTAGGTACAAAATATTACACATGAGGTTACATCGGTTTTGGATCATACGCTTAGAAAATTATTACACTTAGACGTAAAAATATCTTACTCTTAGAAAATAACAATGCATAATAAATAAGGTTACATCTTTTTCATGACAGGTAAAAAAAGGTAAGTTTAAACAATAGGGAGAAATAGACAAAAGAATCTGCATGTTTACCTTTCCGACGATACACACTTGCATGCATGTCAACTGTGCATTACAACTGTTCACCAACTTCATATATGTAGTATCAATGCTTCACTTATGTAGTACTTGAATTGCATGTAAAAAATCACTAACTTAAATTGCTTATAACTTTTAAACTATTGGGAATTTCACGGGGAGCGAAGGGGAGGAAGGTACTTCAGTTATTTCTCTACAAGATTAAATTATAAAACCGACAGAGAGAGAATTGCTTCTATTGAAAAACTTGAAGGGAGGAAACTTGCTTATTTCCTATCTCATCCCTGTTGCTCCCTACGTACATTGTAAATGGAAAAACCCTATGGGAAATTTGTAAGTGAGTAAACCCTGTGGCGAATTTGTAAGTATCAAAACCATATGGGAATTTGTAAGTGGAAAACCCTATGGCGAATTGAAACCACCGTTGCTTTAGAATAAATTGAAAAATCTACTGAGAGCAATTATAAAATAAGTGATAACTAAAAAAATTACGAACATGAGTGGACTGAAAAGCCGTTTACGTATAAACAACAACTTTCATCAAGCAGACAAATCGCAACGCTTTACTTTCAAATTTTGTGAGCTGTGTTGTAGTATTTGTTCAATCGTATATTCAAAGTCTAAAATTTTGAAATGGGTGACTTTGGAAGGTAATTATAGATAACTTTTAAAACGTAGACTTATTGAGTCTCCATATACAGGGTCCAGAAAAAGACCAGTGGCATACCGTTCACTATGTAAATGGAAATAACGCTGTAAGAAAAAGAGTATGAAAATGTAACATTAAATACCCCGATTATGGTTAAAATATTATACACATCTACTTAAATTAAGCCAGCACACAAGAATAAAGTTGTTCCATAAAAGCTGCACATGTCCAATTTAAAAGGATTTTCAACCCTAGAGTTGAATCCATCTTCTCTTTCTGGCGATCGTATAAAGTAAAAAAAAATATTATTTTTATTGGCTCTCATTTTTTATTGACGGAGACGATCCTGGAGAACGCAAAACAACTTCTTACGTATGCATACATTCGCACTAAAGTTTTATGGGAGATGAACTCCATTAAATTACATACTCTGAGAGTATGGGAAAAAGGGTGCATGAATATTGCATTATAGTTATGATAATAGTGAATAATGGAAAAAATATAAATGGAGCTATTGGCTGAAAATATCGAGAGCAAATTGTTGTAAAAATGGAAATATATTGACATTCTATGACTGTATGGCATCACGATAAACTATCTCCATTTTTAGTAAAAGTGAAGTGTAGAACACACTACACACAACATTCATGCTACAGATATGAAATCAAAATCAGTACTTGGGGTTTGAAATAATAAAGGAAGATTGCGATCAAAATTGAGAATTTAGCATAATTTGATGCATAGAATATCTAACCGAAGAGGTGCATTGTGTGTCATGAATTTGCACTCAAAGGAAAAATTATTAGGTACGAGCGGAAATCAAACAAGTATTGCCACAGAAAATGCCGGAATTTTATTCCATGTTATCAGTAGGAACTGCGAAAAGAAAATATCTCAATTTATAGTGTTTTTTAGTAATGCATGCATTGAGACT
>JAQIWN010003916.1:0-12131 GCA_034699025.1 Entomobrya cf. arborea Gr-Col-00668
GAGCTTTCGAGCTGTTCGGAAAGTGGGTTTTCGAACTTGGGCAATTCATCGCGACCGCGTGAAGGATTTTAGGGATACCGTTTACGGCGGGCGACAACAGGTAATCCTTTATTAATTGATCTCAGATCGTTTAACAACTTAGAAACAGGCCTACAAACAGGATAAACTATACCGACCAAAGTATACGATTTTAAAATTTTAAAACGGTTTTAAATTATGTATTTATTATTTAATGTAGTATTTAAATAAAAGGTACGCGCATAGCGATACACAGAAAATATTTCACATGAAAATATTGTCGGATCTAAAAGTACTTCCAAATAAAATGAATACTTTAGTCACTGTCGCAAATACACAAAATCAGAATAAAGGGTTCGTTTCAAGGATAGTTAAATATGTTAAAGTGAATTGCCAAGATGAGATTCCTACGACGAAGGCTTTATGGAATTTCATACTCAAAATATGCCAAGAAAAACTATAAATCAAACAACAATCGATTTTAATGGGAACCGAGCCCTTTTAATTAATTAACCATTAATTATCAACAAGAACACAAAAGGAATTAACGAACTTTCTCCTAAGTGTTCGCTCAAAAAAATACTACAATTATTTCTGCTTCTTTCATGCAGACCAAAAGAGAACTACGAACTAACATTCAATCAGAAAAACGGAGCTGCACAAGCCCCAGCACACATACATACATAACGGACAAAATTCCTACACACAAGCTAGACTGCACGGCGTGCAGAAAATACACAGACACGCGGGCACCACTCAGGTTACCCCAACAAAGTAAATGAAAGAAAAGTACATACTATGGCTCTGGCTGGGAACAAATATCTTATTTCAAATAATGAAACGAAATAAGATTTTTTTTCAGTAAATTTATTTAAGTCTCTAGTTTTTCACCTTTACCCCTCAAAATACAATCCATCTTCATATCTACTGACAATTAATTTAATACATCTTAGAAAACTGCTTACTCTTGTAAACACTCCCGGAAACCCTGGTCTGGCACAACCTTTAACAATAACCATCAAAAATCTGTTTTCAAAATTTGCATCCCCAACTAAAAAACAACATCCCTTTAAAAATCAAATCTGTATTTTTCGAACCATGACAATAGCTGACCAAACCAATCAAATATATTCCCCCTTTATCCTGTACCACAGCAAGACCCCCGCTATCACCTTGACAAGCGTCCTTCCCACCATCCATAAACCCAGCTTACAATTGATTACCCCGTACAATATCCGGTTTTCCGAGTAGACGTGAATAGATCTCATTACATATCAACCAACGATAACCAACTACGATTTTTCGAACGGTCGTTTATTGCTCTTAAGGTGAAAATTTTCGTATTTGTAAGGTTGTTCCAGAATTTATTCTTTAAATGCATTGCAATACTGTTTAAAGTTGAATTTTTAGTCTAAGAATCCAATTTTCGAGAATAGCTGATCGGTTGTAAACTTATTATGTTAACATTTACTTGATGTTTAAACGAAAACAAAAATCACACATAAAACAAGATTTTTTTTAAATGGAAGTTAAATCTAGTCTTAAAATATTATATCTTGTTTGCTTAAAATTAATCATGTGTTTTAACTAAATATATCCTCCTTCTTCATATCTGCTGACTAACGTTTTGATCCATCTAAGATAACTGCTTACTCTCGTATATACTCCAGGAACTTCTGCTTGCACAACCTGAAAATGATCATCAAAACATTTCCTTCAGAGTTATAATCATCTCTCGAAACTTTATTTTTTGAAATCTTTATTTCGTATATCCAACCCTGGTCCATATGAGTAACCCCCCATCAGAAAACAGCCAAAGCTACCCCACGCCATAGCTGGACCTCATGTATCACCATGGCAAGCATCTCTTCCACCTCCCGTAACACCAGCACACATTGCAGTTTTCCCAACAACATACAGTTTTCCCAACAGCTCGGAATATACTTCATTACACATCTCATTGCCAACCAGCGGCAGTCTTACAATTTGTAGTCGTTTTGGAAAGAATTCAACAACAGCGTTTAAACGGCCCCATCCACTAACAACAATATTTGCTACATAATCTTGACTAGGACTCCTTGGTAATTCAATTGGATACAGATTATCACTTATTTCAAATTGTCTATGAAAAAATAGCTGAGCAATATTATGCGCATAATTATCGTCAACCCCTTTATAAAAGGGATGCACAAATAACTGCTCAACACGAAGTGTTTGCCCATGATTCCGATTTACGGAGCCTCCGCGCACAGAATAATGTATTGGTTGATTTAGTTTTCCTGTGTGGTCAGTAACACAGCTTGCAGCTGTTATAGCATAGTGCAGACCAATTTTCTTTGAAATTAAAAGACTTGCCCCGCACCAGTGTTCGGATTCAAACATTAAACTAAGTTGATACTTCTCCTTCTTTGGCATCCTGACCACCTACAATCTTGAGGTAATCTTCATCTGATGAGATTTCATTTAAAAGGATTTCGAAATCATCACTAGCAAGACTTTCTGTGAAACCGCTAGGAATGAAGTGGTAGGCTATTAAGCAGTCAAGGAAAATTTGAACTAGTTGATAAGATATCTCTTATGAGGAGATACAATATTTTAAACTATGCTTGATAAAGTGCCAGTTTTGTTGTGGTTTGTTAAATGGTAAACAAAGTTTATATGGTAAGCAACGGAACAAGGAAATATAGAAGCAGCATCATGAGAGCAAAAATAGTCGTGAAAACTAATAAATGAGGATATGAATGATAGGAAACAAAGAGGTGGAAAAGTGATGGTATTCAATTATAAATTTTAACGGCATGTTTAAACGACAATATTAAGAGAATACCTATGCGAAAAAGTATAAAGAATATATCAATAAAGCGATCTATAAAATTCGGATTGAAGTTTGTTGCATAAAAATGAAATAACAAAAATATTGAAAATATAGAAATCTAATTTAACGAAGAAATTTCAAGTGTTAAAAATAGTAACATTGAAATTCATCAATGAAAATGAATAACGATTCAACGAATTACCATGAACAAGTCTGGTGAAGGTTTTCTCTACACAATAAATTAAAATAATTATTTACAAACCTATTAATTTAGTTTTCAATTTTAGCCTTTTTTTATCCCAGTTAATTTTTATTACTGCTACTTGGCTTAAAATGGTTTCATATTATGACCCTCTTGGACTTTTATCTTATTCTCAAGGAACACCTGCACAACCGTGGAATGATACTGTAAACTTCATTCCATCACATTGAGTAAACCCAGATATTTTCCCAGATTTCATAAATAAACAAAACATTAACATACATCATAAGCAAAAGAATTGAAACACAAATATCAACGCAAACAAAAAAGTAATTTACAGGTCCTAAATAAATTTATTACAATTTTTGCTGGATTCGTAAATTAAAAATGTCTAATTTCAGCCGATAACTGGCAAAACTTCGATACAGAACAAACAGCTACAATTCCAATCGTACTTCTAAAACTTGAACTGGCGCTACTTCATCGTATAAAAATCCTTCCAGATAAACAAAATTTGAACCAAACAATTGTAAGAGTTTTTGAAACCAGTGCTGCTACCGAATCAAGCAACAAAATCAAATTTAAGTGCAATATTTTTAGAAACTTAGGAGGCAAAACCAAAATGCACATTATCAAATTTTTACCCCAGTTTATATGAAAGAAATTCTAGCAACGTGTATGAGCTTTGTGTACATTTATTACAGGAAAAATATCTTCTCAAATCCCGACCGTGGTAATGTGAAATACATATGAGTGTACTGATGCCAGACTTTATATTTAAAAGTAATAATCTTCCAAAAATCTTTCACTACAGTCATAGCTTGGGAAACACATTTATGCCAAGCTCAGGACCAAAGATTAGCATACGTGTGGACTCGAAAAATTAGTGGAATGGATTGCAAAATCCTTTTTTTCATTTTTATAAGGATGATGCTTAGTTTCCCAAATACGAAATTATTGCAATATTTCATTTAAGCTATTGTGCAAACTGTCCGTCACGTATTCAAAAAAACTCTACTTAAACGTGAAGCTCTTACATTTTACATTAAAAATTTGGACAAAAATCGAGAGGAAAATTTGAGCCCTAGGAAGTTTGGACGTGAGATGTCTTCTACCAAAAAATTCAGTTTGGGGGACCAATTTCCCCATTTTTTTGGGAAATGAATCTAAAGCAATTTTTGCGCCTTTAAGTGAGCTTCATAACGCAAAGAGGAAATATTCGGATAAAACTCTTATCCCGTCATTTGCTTGCTTCTCTTTGCTTATAAAATTAGTTGAAAACATTGCTGCATATTATAATGAAATGCAAACCGTAGATGAAATTAAAACTCTATTGCATACAATTCAAGGTATTTTGACTGAATTCACTGTTTAATTTCAAAATGCAGGTCTGCAATTAGAAAACAAGTTTAAAGCTTTTCGTTTTGTTAGCTATGGAACAGGAGGATTTGAAAACTTACAGTTTCGTCAGTTTGTGCCGGTATTTGAAACTAACTTGGGGTGCACTATTATTGCTATTACAGTAATTTTCTGGGTTGCAATGAACTTAATTAGGGGAAATACTTGCCTAGATATAACATCCTTGGATACTTATGTACAAAAATCTACTTAGCGAATCCCATGATTATTTTGTTTTCCGTTAATTTTTTTATAATCTAGTTTTTTTTCTGTTCACTTGTCATTGTTCGACAAATTGAATCGTTCTGAATTGCAAATAAATTATTTTTTCATGTCTGATGAGGAAGTTTTATAAAGTGCAACTCATAATATCTGTGAGCAAGAAGTTAACTCTGTTTGTTTTAAACATTTTGAAGTTACGCAGAAATAAATTCCAGAATTATATAATATGCGTAATTTATTGGCCTAGATAGGTCATTAAAAATAAGTGGTATAATGTTGTAATGAGCTTGCATTGACGATTAAACGAGATATCAATTCGTGACGTGCATTCATGTCTATATCATTACGATATTAGGTATGACAAGAAAAATAAAATACATTTAAAGAAATTCTTGACTACGTCAATTCTTATGCTATTCTTCAATTTAATCATTTATTGCTAGATAATATCATATCTTTGCTAACTTTTGAGACTGCAGGTGATAAATTACATTCAGAAACACAATCAACCAAAGACATTGGCCTTAGAATGGCAGCAATTAAACTTTTCTCTTTGTCATCAAACTAACTTTTGCATGCTTCCTGCCAATCAATTTTTATTAGGCTCGTCAAAAAAACTCATAAAATTATTTGATCATTATATCTTTGTACTTTTTGGATTACAATTACTTGTCTTTCTTACTTTGCATCTTTTGTATTCAACTCCCATCAAAAATTACTCTGGGAAAGTTACAATTTTTCTAAAATAAAATGAATTTCCCGCTAATCATTTTTTTCACACTTGTCATTCTTCTGACTCTTACGGGATCCATAAAAGCTGATGAGAAATCGGTGAGTTTTAGTTTAAAACAGCTTAATTTAAAAATTTCTACGTCACAATTTTCAAATATTTCCGAATTTGTTTCAGGAATGTGCTAAAAAGTGCAAGAAAGATGAAGAAAGAGAGTGCGGCGTCAAGAATGAAGATGAAGGATGGAAGTATTACGGTTCTAAATGTGAACGGGAGTGTGAAGGTATCTAGAACAAGCTAATTTTTTTACCAATTATAAAGTTTTTACGCTAACAACATTTTTCTTATAATACTCATAGGTGCAAGGTTCAGTCATTGCCCAGGAGGATAGAGCTGTTGCAACAGAAGACTCTATGGATATTTTTTGAAGAAGCTTGTTTTCGTACTCTTTTTCACATATGTATTTGCAGTTCATTTTCTAAAGTCCGACTTAGGAATTTCTTCTATGTATTAAAACTTTAATAAAATTTGGGCAACTAAATTTGCCATTTCAATTACATGGTTGCTCTATACTTGGTATTTTATTGTGCATTTAACACATATCAGAAAATATCTGTCTTCCTCATAATGGTTTAAAGTCATAAAGAAAAAAAATCAACCTAAGTTTGTTTCTGACAAAAGTGTAAATAAGTGCTTTCAATTTTTCAAATGCTGATTGGAAACAAATAAGCAGATACATATTATTGATTTTAAAATTTTAGATTATATACGATGTTCCAAGAAATTAAGGTAGAAGACTTGAAGTAAAAAAATAAAGAAAACTATTAGTACGGAAATTTACGTCATGTTATTTAAATTTAAGTTAAGCATTCAATGCATTTTTGGATGACTCAAACGCATCATTTCTAGTGTCAAAACATCAAACATCCAAAACAAATTCATTAAAATATAAAGGAGTAAACATCTGTGGTTTGATAAAAGATTGTTTAACCGCTTATCCGGTTTTCCACTTAACGTCAGTTTTAATCCTAACTAAATCTCATAATCCCCGGCGTTTCCCAAATATAATACACAATTAAAAATAGTACTTTGTTATGTAAACTACAGTATTAATACTTTATTTCTTACTGCGCAAAACTTTTTGTTCGAGGGAATCAAGTAATATTAAAGTTCAAATATAAGTATAAAGGTTTTTGGCGTTACAATAATTCCATATGTTTTTTTTTTATATATTGTGAATTTTTCAATTGGTGAACATATATTACGTGCATTTTTACTCGAATTAATTATTGTCACACTACTTTTAATTACGTCGTAAAATGCCCAGCAAAACCCTTTCGTCTTTTAGCTGCTACTCAAGCAACATTAAAATTCATTCAAAAGTAACAACTTGTCCAGTTAAGACTTTTGAGTCACCACTTCAATATTTTTTACATAAGTCAAGAGCCTTATTGACTTGATTCAAAATATGATATAACAAAATTTAATTACTTTTTTACTTTCTGAGATTATTAATGAAGGCTCAAAAATTTAATCATTTATTGTTTGCCACAGTTGAAGATACTTTTCGGCAAGCAGAGACAACCATAGTTAGAGTGGCTTCGTTCTAAATTTTAGCTGCCTTTATTCATTTATTTTCACGTGTGGTTATAACAAATTAAAAAGCCGAGGTAAAACGCTTCTTGAATAATAAAATTTAAAAAATTAAATTCTTTTTAACTTTTACCACAGTTGCGTCAGTATAAAATTAAAGCTCGAGCGTAGCGGAGCCGATAATATGACTAAAGGTACACTTGGAGTGTAACATTATGTCGAAAAACGTTAAGCAAAATCTAATTTTCGATATGAAAACTCTTGTCGAAAAACCTTTTGGCTAATTTGGTTTACTTGTCGAATTCGTATATCTGCCAAATTTTATCAGAATATGAAAACATCAATTTAAGCCTGACAAAAAATAATATACATCTATTACACCTTCATTTTTCTCAGAAGCATTCATCATTAAACTTATGAAGAAATAGATTTGTAAGATTTCATTGTGGGTATATCATTTAACAATTCATGTGTCAGAGGCTCCTGTAAAGTTGTTAGGAGCAGAGTACATCCAAATCAATTTCTGTCAATTTTATTGATAGAGTGACAACTAGCTATGTTTAAAAATGAAATTAGATGACCAGTTAACTAGAAACGCTTTTTAAAACTCGCTATATCACAGTAACGAAGCACCAAGAAAATAAAGTAAAGTCTCCGTACATCAAGTTTCAATAAAATTCGATTGTTTTAATTTATTTTCACCATCTAATTAAAGTAGACTTGAAGCAAAGGATGCACATTTTCTTTTAAAACAGTTTGCCTAATAAAAATTCTTCGTCAATTATTTTTCAACTAGTAAAATGGTTGTTTTCATTTCGACAAGTAAAATTTCGCTTATAATTTTTGGACAAGTGGTAACACACCAAGCATTTCTTCTGACATAAATAATAAACTTTCCTAAAATCTAGGATACAATTATAAATTTTAATTATAGCTTTTTTTCTTATCGTGAGATTGCGTGTAGAAATATCAGCAAGATATAGTTTCTGAAGAATATCAGTTTAAATATTCGTTCTTTACGTGCCAAAGTTTTTTAATAAAGCCACATCCAAAATCTTACCACAAAATATAAAATATCTTATCATATTTGTTTCAAGCTCGTGCCAGGATTAAGCGAGAAATCGATTATGTGCTCATTTATTTAGTAGACCGGAACCAAAACTTATTATAAAACTAATTAAAGTCGAAGCAATTTCTCTAGCTTTGACCCCATTTAGGCTCGAGATATAGAAGGGATTTCAACTCTAAAAAACATTATCCAGTATTTGTGACAGAAAAATACATTCGACTTTAAAAAGATTAATTTGCTTTATACACTGGTTAAACTTACCTAATAGTATTTTTACTAAAAATGTGGAAACAATACTGTATATCAAACTGTAATTAGGTCAAAGATCAAAAAAAAATTAACAAGACAACATGAGCTCAACTTCGGTGGACCGGTAGCTCATGTGTAGAAACATAGTCACACAAAGTTTCAGTTGACCTGAAGCAACCCTTTTGTCTTTAGGGGGCTTCAAAGGTCACAAATTCAACATAGTCTCCTGCCTAAATGGTTTGATGGATTTCAATGAAACTTGGCAAGAACATGTTACAAGCAAAGAAAGTTAGTATGCAAATTTTTTGAGGTCAACAAGTATGACTCAACTTGACCTTTGTCAAATTTTTTTCAAAATTTCAAATTGAAACATGAGCTTTTATTGAATGGATAAACTCATCTACAAAACCTTTATCATTCTACAAAAATTCACTTACCCACTTTAGCGCCAAGACGATTCAAAGTTCCACATTTTCTTTCAACAAAATTAAAACGGCGTTCGAAATCAACAAAATCTGATTAGTCGCAAGTTTTCTATGTGCTGTTGTGAGGTTTATTTGTTTTGTAAAATAATCTAAGAAGTTTCGGTCCAGCTTTCATTCTCCAATTTATTGATAATGTATTACGATATTATCATCTGCAACAAAATATAACGATTTTTCACTTCGCTGGTTGCTATTAAGACAAATGTTATATCTTTAACTAAGATTGCGCACACAATTAAAAAGAAAAAGCACCGTTGCGTTCAAGTTTTATCAAATATATTAAGACTCTTGAAGGCTTTCGGGGAATGAATATTATAACGTTGACATATTGGCATTGATTGATGTTTATAAAAAAAATAAAATTAATTTCTGTAAAGCAAATAAATGAAAATTTTAAAATAGAAATTTAAGTGAATGCATTTTAAGACTCATACAACACAGTTATAAAAGCGGGTCTATCAAAGATATTCTAATTAAACTCTTCTAAGTACGAATTATTCTAATTATTCTAAATATAAATAATCTTAAAAAATTAGTATAACAGAAAGGCGCGAAATATTTTAAATATAAATCTTCTAAAAGTTAGTCTAAAATGAACATGCAAAATATTCTAAATTAAAAAAACATATTTAAAAAAAACAATTAAGCTGCGTAATATTTCATTCAAATCAGTCTAAAACAGTTGTACACTATAATTAGATACATAATTAATTTTCAAAAATTGTGCGCATAAATCTTTTTTCATTTGTATTTTAAATATACACTTTCTCTTTTAAAAGTGGGTTTAATTGAAGATTTCGTTTTTTGGAATAAACAAAATAAATGATTCATATGATCTAAGGTTTGGTAATTAAATGTTGATTTTATATCTTTTCAAATGTAAAGATGCTTCGATAATGTGTCTTGTACTTACAAAAGGAATAAACGTTTGTACAGTGTAACTATATGTTATTCATGTATCACGGTTTAAAACATTTTTTGATTTAGAACATTTCTCGTTTAAAATTTTTCTCATTTAGAATTATTCGCGTTTAGAATAATTATTTTTATAAGAACTCAATTAGAATAATTTTGGTTATACTAGTTGTACTTAGAAATCCTTTATGTCATCATATAAAAGGAGCACAAGTACATTTGTCTAACACACTTGAATATATCTAATTATATCGAACATCGACATTATCGAATATTATAATGTCACAGGAATTTAACTGTTTGTAATGATATTGTTTAAGCCAATAAAATCATTTAATGAAAATATAATCATCATCGATATTTATGTAGGTCTAAACATAAATTTATGGATGAAATATCGTTTTATTTTTTGCATAACTTCGTTAAAATAATGTGTTCACTTGTTTAAGGCTTTGAAAACAATTTGCTCGTCGTCAAACGCGAAACAAGGGGTTACCAGTTACGACACTCGATTATAAACGTGCGTAGTTGGGCATTAACCGTATCTAATTTTTTTTGTAACCAAATGGAAATTTGGAGTCGAAATAAGTGGTTGATAAAAAATACAATGAAATTTCAAAGCCAAACCCCTAAGCGCTTAATTTTATTTAGAAATTTCATTAAATGTGACAAATTCTTTGATTAAAACCTAACTCAGTCAAGTGAAAAATTAAAAAGATGCCTCTTGTCATTCTTTTTTTAATATGACACAAAAGTCCATAAAAAAAATTATTATTCAATTCACCAATTTTTATTACATTTGCATTTTACACTCAGTTTTACGTGGATCCTAAATTTACAAGTATATTAATAAAATTCTTTTGCATCCTTGAAATTTTTCTTTTTGAGCAAATGCAAATTTGGTCATATTTTTTTAGAAATAAGTGCTACAGAGTTGCTTCACAAAGTCACTCCTACAAATGAGTATACCATTTTCCCGTAAATTATTAATAAAGCCATCACAACAGATATTTGTCTAATAAAATAATAATAAACCATGTTTTGTCAGATTTGAAAGGTTAATAAATAATTAACACAATTTAAATTTTAAATAAACAGTTTAATTAATTTGCTTATTTTTTCAGAAATATTAATCCCCGGAAATATAAGTTATTCCGTATTTGCTAAGAAGAACAAACTAGTCCACAGCTAGACATTGACATTACGAAACATTTTTTTACACATGATCGAGACTCTCCAGTATTTTGGCGTTATCAGGCTGTTTAATCTTGTATTAATATTAGTACATCGGTGAAAGATTACGATTAGATTAGAAATTACCTTGATACACAAATACACAACATTTTACTTTATTTTACAATAACCAGTTTCACGTTCACAAATATATTTATTTTCATGTATACAAAGACATAAGTAATAAATTTTGAAGTGATCCACAAAACACTATTTAGTTGATTTATAATTGATACTTTATTTAGTTTTGTTAAAACTAACAATAGTTTACATGATTAAATAAAGTTATTTCAAAGGATTTCGAAGCGATTTTATTTTGCATTTCTTTTTATTAGGCCACTCTTACTAAAGCTATCAATCATTTTATTTTGGCTTAAAAGCACAAAAAAGATCACTAACTAAACATAGACATTACAGAATATAAAATCACAACCAATCTTAGATCCTGTAGGACTGAAATCTATTGACAACATACGTGGTTTCTGAATACGCAATCCATAAATAGTTATAGAAACGACTTGTTTCTTAATTCATTTTATAGTTTTGTATAATCATATCAGATACATACGCTTTAAACTATATTTTTAAATTAGTCAGATTTATTAAAAAGCTTTCGGATTGCTAACGAGAAATCTTTCAAAAAAATCCTATTTATTTCATTCAAATTAATTTTAAACGTATTATGTTATGAAATTAAAAAACAATATGCATCCTAAATTTTCCCAATTGGTGTTTTTTTCAAAAGAAAAGAATGCTCAAAAGAATACTCCAGAATTTTTTTATAAACCTCAAAAATCTTTTATGAAAGCAGTTTTTCACTTACAGCCAGTACTTATTTTTTGTAAATGTAAATGGAAACAAGACATGGAAATAATATGTAAAGGATTTAAAAACCAATACTGTTCCATCAAACTTACATACATTTATGGTATATTTTATTTCACATTTGAAAGTGTCTCACACAGTACAGCTGAACACTCATAGGTTTCAATGGCATTTGTTACATAGGAATTACTAATGGATTTAGCAAATATCAAGAAATATTTAGAATCCTCAACAAGCCTTTCGCTGTACGGAATGTATGAAGGATCAGCACCCGTGTCGCTATTTTCCCAAGCATACCGAAGAATTCCTCTGGCCTCTATACCACCTGTCCAAGCATCTAAAGATAGAAAAAAAAATAGTTTTACGTTTATATTTAA
>JAQIWN010003917.1:0-12131 GCA_034699025.1 Entomobrya cf. arborea Gr-Col-00668
CACACAGTCATGTAAGTAAAAAACAAGACAAATAATCTGAAAGTTAGAAAATCGTATGTGTTTGTGTATGTGTCTCACACGGGAACTCAAAAAAATGCCACTCGCAGATCACCAAGTGAATAGTCTATTCTGGGTCATTTTTACTCGTAGATTACGATTCTGGAGTCCATTTACCAGGTCATTATTTAGTTTTGTATATGATAAGGTCAAGTCGCACTAGTGCAAATACATGGTTTAGTTTGTTGGTTTATTCGTCAAAACCCATTCAACAGCGTCTTTTTGCTCTGAAATGCTAAACTGTGAAGCATATTTACGAAACATGAGGCCCATTTGGTGCATAAGGCCAAGTGAGTACCTCTTTTGATGATTTTTGAATGCTTGTAGTAAATGTCTTTATAAGTTTCACTGTTAATGGATTGCAGAATCATAATTAATTAGTAAAAATGATCTAGAACCGACTATTCACTTGAAAATCTGTGAGTGGCACTTTTTTGAGTTCCCTAGTCAGAGAAAAAGAGACAGAAACCAAGTGGAGCATACTCTCACCAGACACCACAGACAATGAAGATAGCAATAATAATAATGTGTGTGTCATGTGAATCTCTGTGTGTGTAAAGAGGGGAGGGAGGTGGCATTTCCTCTTCATCCAAAAATTCCAACTGCCTTCCTTCAATGATCACACATTTCCTACATACTCTTAACTTTCCATCTCTCCTGTTTTGCATTTGACTCCTCTCTTCTTTGTTTTTACCTTACCTTACCTTACATTATCATTTCTTTGTATTTCCCAGTCATTATTTTCCCTGCAAAAGAGTAATGTTAATCACGATGATGATACGGTTGGTACAAAAAATTCAAAGGCTTTTCTCTTTAAGCTCGTCGCTTCGTCAGTCCAAGAATTTTCTCATTCAGTATGTAAAATGATTCTTCATAGTGGCATAATTTACGTGTACATTCATTCCTGGGCTTAGAGGACACCTCACTGCATGATAATTAATGCGTACTAAATAGACATGGAGGGAGGTACTTTAGGCACTTGCTTGGAAACATGACTTTGTTCTATTCAATCGGAGAAAATTGCGTGGAACTGCCCTTTTTCCATACGAGCCACTAATTTTCTATCGCTAAATGTCTCTTACATGTGCAAAAAGGGATACATCTTGTAGCAAAAACCGTGTGCGTAGTTACCACATTCTTATATAAAGTCATGATGATGACAACACAGACTAGTTGTAAAAAAATATTTTTTCTTCAAAAGAATTAAACTTTTTTCTCCCACCCACCATACTTCTCTGAACATCTTAGCAAGAGCATAATCATTTCCCTTTAAGCTAAGATGTACCTGATATTTTTTTCTGAGCCGCTACCATATTAACCTGTTCTACAACAAAAAAAAACTATTGCAACTAACTTTATCATGATCATCATTATCTTTCCACCACCAGCAGACACCACTGCCACCAGAAAAAAAAACTATACAGTTTTATTTTTAAAGCTTGATAATAACTCTTACTACACATTAGAAACATATCCTATCTGATTCCCTTCTAGTCATACACTTATGTTTCTTGGTTATCTCCTTGTAATATTATCTTCATACTCCTATATAGTTATTGTACTTGTACACATTTAAATGTAGTACCTTTCACATTCCATTCTCTTCCTGTGCCAGTGAGTGTATATATTTATTTACGTGAGTGATGCTTCTCTCTTTCTCTGTTTTGTACCTCTTCTGCTGTAAATGTGCACATCGTCTGCTCTTCTCTTGCTGGTTGGAATCCTTGTCATGAGAATCATTCTCAACCTAATGGGAGATGTAAACCTTGCCAAGTGTATTGTGCTTTGGAATCAAATGACCCATTCATGTTATTAGGGTTCGTGAAAAGTGTTCTTTACGTTTTACTTTTACTAGTACAACTACTACCATACCACCATACCATTACAACTATACAGTAGACTTGCAGATTGGAGCTGAGAGAATTGAATAAAAGGAGAGAAAAGATTTTTCTTTTATTACCACACTAAGTAGTGGATACATTGCTACTTCACCAAAGAGATGCAATGTAATGCATATAAACGATGCAAAAAATGTATTCGTTTATCATCATATCATCATCATGATACTACCTCTACCTCTATTTCGTTTAGGAAAAATGTAAGTGAGCATAATAGTGATGACTTGGAATAAAAAAAAGAAAAGAAAATTTAAAAATAGAATAAAGGCAATGTGAGGTATGCAAATGCAACGAGAGAACACTGAGCACATCTCCATTTTCTCATGTCCCCGTCCACTTTGGTACTGCTACTATGCCATGCATTGAACTAACGTTTTCACTATCACTACTGCTTGTGCACTCTTTGCTTATTTCATCAACTCTCAATTTAATGTATAAAATCCTTTTTATTCTAAAAGCTCAGTGCATTACATCTCTTCTCCTAAAAAATGAGAAAAAAGGATGTTTATATTTTCAGTTAAAGTTAGCGGAGAATGTGTAGACAAAAAAGGGTGGCCTCATCTGTAAAGAAAATAGAAGATATAATAATAATAGAATCAGAAAATGTATCTTTAGAAGACGAAGAAGAAGAGAAACGAAGAAATAATGAATATAACGTGCAGCAAGTAAAAAAAAGAAAATAACACGATGCGACACGAAAAAGAAAGTAGCTGGAAGGAAAATCTCAGAGAAAAAAGGAAGAAAAGTTGAAAGTATATAGTACAAAGAATAGTATTATGGGAATAACTAATGGGACAAGAAATGATACATAGCAGGTAGAATGGTATGTTTTTGGATGGAAAAAGTAATTCATGTGATGTGAAAATGTGAAAGTGGGTCCCTGATATTTACAGACAGTTTTACTCTGGTGACTCTGCATAAGTGTGGTGGGTGGGTGTAAGATTTGTAGTTATGTTGATATGCTGTGATATACATATTATATTCATACTACCTTTTGTCTCATTATTTTTCTTATTAATTTTTTTCACACCATTTGCAAATTTTAAATTGCAAATTGCATAAAAGAGGTGTCCGAACAGTCTAACTTCAAAGTACTCAGCTCGTTGGAATCGGCAAAGGGATATGATAAAAAGTCGCTTTTAATCGACCAATTGGGTTTGAATTGCCCTACAAACCACACATTACCCCCAAAATTTGCAGTATAAGCATATATACTATACCATTTAGAAACAAATTTTGAGTATTTAATTATTTTCATATGACTAATTTTATGGGAACTTAATTTTATTGCATTACCTTTTAGAAATACAAGACATTTTTTTCGTCCGAGCTAGAATTTTTATTTAAAAATGAATATTTTTTTTTCTCATAGGGGTTAGAATTTTTGTACAAAGTTTGTGACTTATTTAATTACGTTTTATGCTATCCTTCTGTGTTCTAGTGGTGAATCCATATATAACATAACATACATGCAGCAATATAAAAAGCAATCAAAACAAAAAAAGAGAAATCATGCCAAAGATATCATTTTGAGAAGGAAAAAATGCAAATTGTACTTATTTGGGAGTGGTAGACAAGCGAATCGCTTTCAATCATGGCACTTTTGCATTACAATAGAATACAAATATATCGTTGTACATTTTTATTTATTCAGGATTCAGCATAGCAGCGAAGAGAAGAGAGAGTATTGTGCTGAAACCAGCATTTGTTTTGTTCTTGAAACTTTCTTCTTTTTTATTTCGTAAAAGTTCTTTGTTTGATTTACTGTGCTTGGAAAATTGGAGCAAAATAAGAACGTTGCGTTTGTTGGGAAATGAAAAAAAGAAAAGGTATAATGTCATGTGTATTTAATGGCGCATGGTAGGAATAAAACTCGGCTTCGATTTGGTACTCTTTAGTTCTTGTATATATTTCCTCTATAGCCTACCTACGTATACGATACGGCACGGGTTCATTCTTATGTATACACAAACATGCCATGTATCTGTGAAATATTATGATTTGCTTAACGTCTAATGTCTGTAGACACATATAATAGACTATTGTAGTCAGTGGAGGAACATGATATTATTATATGAAATCCATAAAACTCCCTAAATGGCTTTATAAAAACTACGCTTCATCAATATTATATCCTTTTGATTATTCCGGAAATGATATATTTATACTAGAGTTTTCTTCGTCGAGTCAGACGAGAAAAAGAGAGAAACAGACAGATATACACACACACTCCAATAAACCATACTACCACGATTTTTAGTAGGCGAATAAAATGGATTGCATTTCAAACCATCATTATTGGGATTAAGGTATTATACACTACTTCTGCTGCTGCTCTTGTTCCTCTTAAGATTACTTCCACTTCCATTCTTCCTATTATTTTCTCAACGCTTCTTTTCCTTTTCACCAACAGCACCAGCGTTTTCACAACTTGTTCAAATCCTTTTTCTCTTTCTTTCTCTACTTCCTTTGTCTTTTCTTTTTTTCCCTCTCCTTCTCAATAATACAAGTCTACTCTTTTCCTGCCTCCATCCCAAAATTTATTAGTTCATACTTGACCCAAACTATCAATCCACACCAACCAACCAGTACCACTGGCAGTTGAAGGAAGAAGAGTAGACAAGTCAAGATGCTACTTTTCTCATACATCCTTTTTTTAAAGCAAGCCCCTTCAAATTTTACTTTATCCTCTTTCTATGCAAGTGTCTTAACTTTAACTGCTTTCTCTCTCTTGCTTCTTAATATTCTATTCTGCATTATATTATACACAGTTGATTTGTTATAGGTGCACTTCACTATTTACTATTCCACGTGCTCTTGATTCTTATTCTTAGGAAAGTTAAAGTTCTTCCCGAGAAATTTATTTTGTTCTTCCATTTCATTTCAAAACAAGAAAGACATTAACAAACGGAGATGTACGTACAATTTTTCATTCTGAGTCTCCACATGACAGAAAAAGTGTACAAGACAACATTAACAGCTTATATCAAGTCAACGATACTCACTGTTCCGTACATGTATATAAATTTGCATTTTCTTTCACTTTTTCACGGGATCTATTTGTCTACATTCTACACTTGTAACATGAAAAGGGAAAGAGTTATATCTTTTGATATACTTTCCCCCGGACATATGCATATGTTTTTTATGCACAATGTATATTTCGAGTATACATATTACTGTTGATGAGTAGTGTGGTGAGTTGGGACGACAATGATGAGGATGAATCAGAATAATATATTGCTCTTGGCAATAATACCTGAGATATCCAGAGACGAACATCGTCATCATAGGCACTACTTCTTCTCTGGTTCATATTAAATTGAAGTATATTGAGAGATTGGCTCTGAACTTTTCTAAACACCAGACCAGGCCCCTTTTTTCTCTTTCACTTTTTTACCATTTTTACCACCACCACCACGCAATATCATTACTTTTTTCTTTCCATTTATACTCTTCTGTTTCCACACACCACTCATACTCTTTGAAACTTTTTTTTTACGAAAATTTATTTATCCTAAAGAAAAAGACAAGATGAGATGGAGAAAAGTTGAACAAGTGAAATGAAGAATTTTCTCTTTTTTCTCTTTTTCGCTACTACTTCTGTGTGCATTCATTTGCACACATACGACGACGATTATAATAAGCCTTTGAGCCAACCGGTGATTTCTTCTCATTTTACGAAGAAGTGACTTACTCTCTGAAAACCCAACTTCGGCTCACTCAAACTTCAAGTCAGAAAAACTTACAAAGACCGCTACTATTTTAGTCTCTACTACTGTTGTCCCTTGATGATGATGTTTTCCTTTATCCAACAGTATGGTAAAAGCCACGAAGAATTTTATAACGAATATTATGAAGAATCATATATACATCTTTAGGTATATTCCTAAAAATTCTTAAAATTATATTTAACAGTTGACTATACATGCATCTTTATTTCTCTGTATTCACGTAACTCGTGCTCGTGCTAACATATTTATTCATTTATAATGAACATGGATATTTCTTTCGTAAACCACAAGTTCCATCCAACCAACCTCCACACTTTATCTTCCATCTAGGCCACCACCGAACTGAACTCCACTCGAACCACAGTGAAACGACACTGGGCATAGCATCATATTATACACACTTGACGTTTTGCTATTTGTAACATCGTCGTCTTTTTTAAGGTGAAACCGCCGTTTGCTTCTATCTTTCTCTCTCTCTATCTTCATCATAATCTTGTTCTACATCATCAACATTATCTTTTTACCTAAATCCTCCTTCTTCTCTCCTTTTATTCTTTTTTAAAAGTTATATCTAAAAAAGATATTAAGAGGCTGTGTGTGTGTGTGTGTGTGTGTTTGCATACCTACTCACTTATTCATGCGTTTTACTTTACACTCTCAAAAGACATGACACGAAGGATATCATCATCACTGGCTCTCAACTCAAGTCCCACTGGACTCTGTTCACTGTTGGATTAATTCATATTCCCCTTTCTACAGATTCCACCAGTCAGTCAGCCATTCAACTTTTTGGTTATTTTCACTAACTTCAACCTGTCACACATATGTTGCTCGTTGCTCGCTTCTCTCCACTTTCTATATTTATGTATCAGCTTATCCTCAATAGCAACTTGTTCCATCATCACTTTATCATAAGCAGATGCCTAATATTTATCTCATTTTAGGGAAAAGCTTACAAACATACACATTTGTATGTATGTATATATCTGAAGCAAACGAATGGTATCAGTGCATGCAATGATGAAGATGATGAAAATTTCATCCTTGAAGTAATATGTTCATTTTTGGTAATAACAAACGGTTCTCCAGTTTTTCGACCAGAAGAAGACGTGAAAAGGGAGAAGTTTAGAAAGAGAGAGAAAGCGTCTTTTCTCTTTTACCATCTCACCACCACCAACCACGTCCAACGTATATTATGTTCTTGTTATGTTCTCTCTTTCACTTTTCATCCAAGTGTTTCTACAATATTATAGATATTCATGTGTTTTTCTTCTGCTGCCGGCACTTTTCAGAGCAGCAGCATTATATTACACACGCGTACACAATATTAAAAATATCTATAATACAAAGCTTTACTCCCCTCTCTCTCTCTCTTTCTCTCTCTCGACACAAATAGATTTTATACCAAAGAGGAGTAATCATCATCATCATCGCCACGCGAAAACCTCAATGCAATCGTCATGGTCTTGGTTGGTTGGTTGGTGGTTGTTTCATTTCTCTTCTTTTTCACCATCATCGTCAGCATCGCCACTACCACCAACATATCCCCATCATCATGATTCTACATTCGGTGCTCTGCTCATATTGAGAAAAACTACTAAAACTAGACAGAGCGTTACATTACTGCTAGATTTTCATTCATTTCGTATTCATGCATGCCACACACAAACACATTCATACAAGTAAAGAGTTTAATATGAATGTTGTAACTGTATAACATACAGATATATATTCGTGTTCATGTGTGTTGTGTGCTCCTCTCTCTCTCTCTCTCGATCTTACCTCCTGCCTGCATCTCTATACTTACTTGCTGGTGAAAACCAACGAGTGGAACAAGAAGCAACATTGCCCAGGAAGAAGTAAAGCCACCGGTCTATTTCCGACTTTCTCCTCCAGCGGCAACAGCAACTATTTCCACAATCGTCATCATCATCATCATTTAGATTGTTATTACGACTGCAGTGTTTTCTTCGTTTTTACTTTTTTCTTGTTGTTGAGATACCATATATACTCTTCAACTCTCCTTTTTGGTATAGCTGAAAAAAGAAGCAAGTTCCCACCACCACCACTACTACTTTTTTTAGTTCTCCGTCTTCCTGCCTGCCTGGTATTTTTTTCTGGCCATCAGACCAGACCATTGCCATCATGAGTAGCACCATCGTCAATACAAAATTGCAATCAACGCAGCGTATATGAGGAGGGGAAAAAATAAGAAAGAAAAATCTTGTGTAAAAAAGAGAGAAAGCTTCTTCTTCGTCTTCTGCTACTTTCCTTTGCCACTTTCTATGAAACCAATGGCGAATCGAGGAACAGAGATCTTGTTAGCTTTGCACAATCTATCTCTTCTACCGTCCGTTTATTTATTTTTTCTTATGGGCTAGTTTACCTATGTAATATTCGATGTAAGTACAAGAAAAAGTAAGGTACCCCACACAGTATGTATGATGATCATGATCATCATCAACCTCTCATGTTCATCTTCCTCGCGTCTTCGTTTTTATAGAATTAGATCGCTTAGTATTCCAACGCTCACTGGAAAATGAAATTGGTGCAATAAGCTTGTGAGTTTTTTTCTTCTTTGCCTTCTTTTTTCTTAATCTATTTTCATTGGTACAAAACATTACTCTTAACTGAAACAGAAAAGCAAGTCAAAATGGACGTTTTTACAGTTGTTCTAAATTCAGAAAGTAAAGATGAGTTGGTGGTGCAAAGGCGAAATATACACACACACATGAAATAATGAAAAAACAAGTTACCAACATTTTTCTTTTTTTACTTTCACGTACTTTTTTCAATTTTCTTTTTGGTTCAGAAAACAACACAAACAACTACATTAATTTTAACGAAAAAAATCATTGCTTTTGTTTTCCATCGTCATCATCATCATGATGATCAAAAGCAACTTTCAATGTATTCTCTATTGTAAAGATTGTTAACAATTTTCTCTCCAGCAGCGATTTATTTATTTATTATTTTTCGTTTCATTTCATTCTAACTCATATAAAACTCACTAAACATATTATGTTTACATACTTTGGGGAATTATCTTGATAACTGAAAATAAAGACATCATGGATACATGTCCCAACCGTTCCACCATATACTATTATGTATATACTCTATACAAACACGGTCATCATTATTATCTCCATCCAACCAACCCTTCAATAGTTTTGAACCAGAGTGGATTTCTTTTCTGGGCATGCATGGTAGTATACAAATGATAATGACGATAGTTTCACATTTTATGGTCAAGTAGCAGTATGTTTTACAGTATCTTCTAGTCATTCTAGTGATTCCTTCTACTCTCATCTCGCCTTTTTCTTTACAACATCAGTGAAGTGGAGCCCTAAATATTTCCGCCTTTTATGTACGTAATATCTTTCATTCTCCCCTAAATCCTTTCCCATTCCACTTAAATCATCAGAAAATTTGAAGTATTAAAAAGGCAGTCTGTGTAAGTGTCTATCTTATGACGCAAAAATGCAGCGCGAGAGACAGAAAGTGTATAGAGTCTTTAGTCCTTTTGAGAGTGTCCTCATATACATTGCAGTCATTTAAACGTAATACTCAATGCAGCTTCACTTTATTCTTCTTTTTTCGGGTGATGATGGTGATAGCTTTAACTTACTGGCTTCCTGAATCGCACCATTTCTTTTCCTTCCATTTTTTAAGACAAAAAACTTCTTTCACTTGTGCATTTTTCCTTGGATTGGTATCACTAAAAAGAAGATAGGACACGTTGAGCAAGAAATGAGCGGCATCAACAAGCACACATAGAAGAAAGATGGCATGTTATGAGGATTCAGCTTTAACGCACATTTCTTTCCTTCCGACAGTACGTCTAAAATATATCCTGTTACATATTTGTCTACTCTTCGACTACTGCACTGCATTATAAGCCTTCTCCTTTCTCACCCACACGAATAAACCCTAATAATAATCATCATTATCATCGAGAAAGCATCCGACGACTGAAAAAGAAAAGGTGGCAGGCTATAATATCAGCAGGAGAAGAAGTAATCGTACATCTCTCTCTCATCTCATCTTAGACTTTAGCAAAAGGTCCGTGTAGTACTGTATATTTTTGCAGCACTGTCATGTTTTGTATAGCCAAGTTGCTTACTTTTCAAGAGAGTGAATATAATCCGAACAAGGTAAAAAATGGTGGAAACGGGAAGAGCGATGTACCATGTCTTCGAGTAAGCAAGGATAAAAGCGTAAAGTAATGTTATGGTGGTGGCATAATACTTTGTCACTATCTTACTTGAGTAATGATTCCATACGATTTCGCCTTGCTCTTTTTGTTTTTTTACTCTTTCGTCTTTCATGGCAAGTGAGAAACAACAAAGTTATTTTTAGTATACCAAAAAGGTATATGCTTTCACACAAATTATACCACTAGTATATAGGATACATATTACTTATAAAGAAAATATATAAAGGTAACTGTTGATGCTTTTCTCGTTCAGAGCTTACCTGCGTCTTGCCCTGATCTTTTTGAAAGTTGCATAAATGTAAAGTTGTTGGATATGTATACAAAACAAGATTTTTACCCATTCCACCTACATATTTTACGTTACATAATATATTTCTACTTTTATCCTACAACTGACGGAAGAAGGAAAGTGTTTTTACTTCACTTCATCTTGCTTGTTGCTTACTGTGTTGTTTTTTTTCAGTTACTTTCCATAATCCATTAGCGAGATCTCGTTGGGTGAAGTAGGATTATTGAATTCTGTTTCACGTGCTTGTTTTTAGCTACGGCTTTTCTAAGATGACAAACGATTTGTTCTTGTTTTTTTGTGATTTTAAATGCATATGTAGCCCTGAATATGATTCATTTATATGATGTATAATGTAAGTGTATTCTGTAATTTCACCTAAGTAAGTGTTGATGGTACATTTTGTTCAGTTTTCAATTCACGAAATGACAATAATCAAAACAGTGTTCTGGTAAAGAAAATGTAAATCTATCAAATATAATTCGACTAGTGTTTGATAAAACAGCTTATCTTGATCACGATCGCTGACGTGTAACTCAATAATAGATAGCTGATTTTGTGCTATGATAACGTTGAAACGGTGAAAACAGCAAATTGTTTTCACTTTCGCTAACATACGTTTGTATAACATGTTATAACATTACGTATGCAGACATTCGCACAGTGTTGTGTTTCCTTGTATATAGAACACAAAGCACTTCTACAAGAACAAAAATTAGTCTGTCTTTCCGTCTATTTTCTAACTAAGCTCTTATTGACAATGTTTTAAAAGGAAGTGTGGAAATAAAAATTGACGAGATATGGGTTTGTTGCCTCCAGGTATAATACATGAGTAAAGATCTGAGCTTGTGTTTCCCACATTAACACGACGCTGATCAGGCTGTAAATAAATACACTTTGTGTAGAACTTAGGATCTTTAACAATATGCACAAATTTCAATTACGAACAGAATTATGTGCAAAACTTCTTGTTCGGTGAAGTTTTTTTTGCATTAATTCTACCAATTTCCTTGGTTGTGCTGTGTGCTACTAGCCTACACTTTGTTAATTTACACTAATTTATTTCTAACATTATCCATCATCTCTATACAAAGGCCCACCGTATCGTCATTTCTGTTTCCTTTATTATATTTCCATTTCTAGTTCCGTAAAAGGGAATCGCATCATCACCACAAGGCTTTTCATTACAATTCTGCCTAACCACTTGCCACTCACTTGACTTGGAAATTCATTTCCCAAATATAAAGTCTGCAGTAGGAAGGCAAAAAGGGACTGAAAGTAGAATGAACGAGAAAAGCGAAGTATGAGTAAAAGGAAAAGACAATGTCAGTAAAAAGGGTTGCATTTCACATACAGGATAAAACAAAAAGTGAAAAAGTAAGAAGAAAAGAGGAGAAAAGCCAACAAAAGCAAAAATAGAAAAGTGAAGGAGAAAGTATATAAATATCTTGATAATACAGAATACTTGATCACATTTTCTCACTTGTACTGGGTGGGAAAAGGGAAGAAATGAAATGAAAAACTTGCTTCCATAAAACACATACCCTGTCGGTGGTGTACATGTTTTATTATAAACGAACTCAACTGACTGCATTTTTGCGTGGGCCTTTGTCTTTCCTTCTTCTCTCTCCTTTTTTTCTCTTACATTCCCACGGTCGTTCCTCGCATCCTGCTTGGTTTACTATAGAGTATGATGATGATGTCGACATTAGAATATCAATGACTTCAAGAATTGTGATTAAGTCAACGCAACCGTGTGCGGAATCCTGTTAATATTCTTTTGACTTTCTCCTGATGTTTTGTTGACATTCCAACTCGAACAAAGCGATGTGGCGGTGGTCCTGGTACTCGGAAGAAAATAGAATATAGAACGAGTGAAAACTGCATTTAGATGGCATTATTAAGCCACAAAACGCTATTATCACTAGACAGATGCT
>JAQIWN010003918.1:0-12126 GCA_034699025.1 Entomobrya cf. arborea Gr-Col-00668
GACATATTATACAAATGCATGCATATTGAGTATATAAATGTAAGCTTGTATTTTCAAATTTAAATGCACTGATTGGAATTTCGTAGAGAGTTAGTACAAAAATATCTCAGAGCAAGAAAATAAAATGTCTAGTAAAATCAATTTGAAGGAGGGAGTGTTGAAAAAGCTGGCTGATTTTAATGAAGTGCTTTCACTTTTTATTTCTGTCGCCTTCACTCTCCCCTTTGTCAAGTGAAATGCGGCTGTGAAAAGCAAATAAATGCCTGTAAAGCAAGAGGCACAGCACATGAAGAAAAAAAGAAGAATGCTATCGGCAATTTCATTTTCACTACGAAGAAAACTCCCAACAGGGGACACCAGATATACCTATATATATCACATGTGTATACAAAGTATAAGCAGAACGATGGGACTGTAGAATGACTAAGAATGAAAGGATACAGTGAAAGTGAGTGAGTGACATGAGTAAGATGAAAGTAGAAGAAAAGGATCTGCTCTGCTCCTAAACTATTCACAGACACACACTCTCACACACAAACACGCTTTATACTTTCACTCATTACTTTATTCTGTGTTCACTATGTACATACAATAACCATACAAACATAATATCTGTGTGTGTAGCCTGAAAGAAAAAAAATAAATGGCAAATGATATCCTTTCAGAATGACTGTCTTTAAGTAGTGTGCCTCTGCCGCCGCTGCCACCACATCTCTCTTGCCATATGCATACAAGTCTGTTCATATCGATTGAAAATAGCACAGAAGAATGAGGACTTGTATTAGCATTATATGTACATTTTTTATATTGCATTGCAGGTTCTTCTTCGGTTTTTTGGAATTTATTTCTCTATTGAAATTATTGGATAGAAAGAGAGAGAGGGAATCACACACAGAGACACGCAAAGAGGCAGTTTTCTCTTTTCTACTTTCCCATTTTTGAGTAAAGAAGTAAGAAGAATACATTTTGCGCTTCGTTTATCTCTCTCTCTCTCTCTATGTGTGTCGTTTCTACCGAATGGCTACACATACAGACATACAACACTTTGAAAAATGGTAACGGCTTGTGTGAGTGTGCAAGAGAAATAAGTATACGGATCACTTGGCTTAGAAACAGAATCTCTCTTGCTTTTTTTCTTCTTGGAAAAATCCCACGCGCGTGTATATTTGTTAGTGTGTTTGCTTATAAGTAAGTAGAAAATGAACGTACTTATTTTACCCATCTTATCCTCAACGTCAAATCCATCGTCATTGATATAATATTTTCCAAGTGAATTCACATGATGATCATGATTATGAAACTCATTTATTTAGGATTTTTTTTCTCTCTATAGAATTGGAGGAGAAAAAAAATAAGTTTAAAAAGGGAATTTTTTAATTATAAAGCTTACGTATTTATCTGTGTGCAGAGATGTATGGTTGAGTTGGAATGTCAGAATAATTGGGTGGGAGGCTTTAAGGGAGTACGAACGATTTAAAAGAAATGTCCAAGAGGAGAAGGTAAAGGAAGAAAGTTTTTTGATGGGGATCAGCGGAATGATGATGTTGGTGATTGGATTGGGAAATAAAAGATTTTCGGTTGAGTAGACATAGATATTATATAGTAGTGGAAGGAAAGGCCGGGCAGGAGGCGAATGAAATGGAATGATGCGTATATTATTATTATTTTTATGATATGTGCATATATACACATGCACAGTTGGTAGAGAAAAGGGTCTGATATAAAAGAATGGTAGAAAAGTTAGGGAATTCTATTCTGAAGAAAGAATCGATTATACTTTCCCTGTGTACAATTTTACTGGTAAACTTTGTGTGTGTGTTTGTGTGTGCGGGTTTACTCAGCCGAAAAGATAAAGTACGAGTTTTTGTACTTTCTCTGTCTTTCTCCTCTTGTCTCTCTTTTTCTTTCTATTTCCTTTGCTTTCACTGCACTACAACTACAACTGGACTTTTTGCCGATTACACTGGAATTGTCCTCTTGATGTCGTCCTGTGTGGAATTGGTGAGTGGAAATGAAAGGGATGACAGTGACAGTAGTGCCTGCACCATTCATGATGGGGATATAGTAGCAGTTTGTTTGTTAGCTTTATTAAGCTTCCGTACAGGATAAGTATATATATTTATTTTATGGGGTTGTTCATTACATAAAAATAACAACACAACATGGGATACACACTCAAATAAATTGGAAAGTTCAATGGTGTTACGACGGGGGAGAAAATGGCTTTGGTTTCATTGTATTTTATGATTATAATATTATCAATACCTTTTTTTTGTGAATGGACCCTTGACGGGGAAAAGTTGACCCGAGAAAAAAAGGGAAAGGAGAAGGAATGTAAATTTTTTGGAGGAAAGTTTCCTGAATTGGGTTCATGTGACCGTGAGAATGATGACTATGATGCAATGCAATATAGCTATGTTATAGGTTCATGAATTAAACGTACTGAGAAATGATGAGAGGGAAAAAGAGCAAACGGTTGCAGGAATGGCGGTGGAAAAAAAGGGACAGAAAAAGATGGAATGCTGGCCAACCGTGCGGAAATCGTTTCCATCATCTTCATCTTTTATTCTACTGCCATCGACCAATACCCAATAAGCTTTTATACATACTTTTGTACTGAGTCTACCCTGAATCCTCTCCGTCCTCGTTTTTTTGCAAACAGGAAGAAAGACAGTGTTGTACCTTATTCAGTACTTTTCCCCCAAATGCCATACCGATAACTATGCTATCATATCCGGCTAAAATGTGTGAGGAATCTCTGGGATTATCGTAATCAAAATCATGATCTTCAAATTCGGCTCACAAATCGTCAAATCTATCTCAGTAGTGTATACTGTCTAGTCTATAGCATGTATGTATGCAATGCATGTATACCTATTGAACCAAGCAAACAGCACAGAACACAATTTTTATGATCCTTTGTTCCATCCGGATATATTCTCTTGTGAGCTAATAAAAAAGTTATTACACATTTATTTTATACATACTTTCATTCAACACTCGTTCTATTATTTTCGTAAAAAGTGGAACAATTTTAAATGGGTGAAAAAATCAAAAAGAAAGTTTTATCTGTCTGACTGACATAAACACAGATCTAAACATGAGATATGATATGATTATGACTATATTTAGGGACGCAGTCAACCTAAAAGAAGGGAAAAAAACGGTGGAGTTGCAAAAGGATAGTTTGCAGGTCAAAATGAATGAAACCGTGAATCTCCTGTCCATCATTTAGTTTATTTCTTTCTTTTGTTGCCATGTACAATTTATTGTTCATCTTTTCTCAAGCAAGTGGGCAATTTGGAATATAACACAGTTAAAAAATGAAAAGTTGTTTTTCCCCTCTTACATCCAGTTTGTTGGACAGTTACTTAGCAACTTAACTAAAACCTCAACAGAGGAAGAAAAATATCTGCATATTAAATAGTGAAAATGGGATTCCTAAACTGAAATCTTACGAATACCTATGTAAATTACGTCATGTATGAATGATCCCAAAGAAATCCAGTTAAAAATATCCTTTCCGGATTTCAACATTTTCTTAAGACAACTGCTTGTTTCCCTTTTTTTATAATCAACATTAACAACAACAACTTTTCTTACTCAAGCATACAAACAAAAGGAAATGGTTTATTAGTCTTGAAAAAATCTACATAATGCATATATATATTTTATCCATGCTTTAAAAAAAATATATATACATAACAAGCCAGTGAAATCCTTCTCGTTACTCATTTCACTTTTTTTTCTTTTTTAGCTTCGTCCTCGTCCTTAAAATTATTATGCACGTATGCATGCATAATACCATTTTTATTCCACTATCCATCTCACTCCATCCACTTTTCTTCATTTTCTTCTTGTCCTTCTTTTTCATCTATCCTTTTTTCCCAACTATAAAAATTTCTGCTGGCAACATAACACCATCAATGCTTATACTACCACACCATATCTTTTAGTAGCAAGTAGCAACCATCTTTCAAAACCGCTATACCACTAAAACCAAACCAAGCAGTAGCAGACCTCCAAAAGTCCAAACATGAAATATAATCTTTAAAACAGAAAGAGAGAGAGAAAAAGACTCCCATTCTTTTTGCTGTTGTGCAGATTCATGACGCAACCCTTTTATCCACTCCTTTCCTTTAAAAACCATTTTGTTAGTCTTTTTGGCTGGTTTACTATACAAAATATACAAACAACGATTCAACTCTCCACAAAAATATGGTGCAGAATACAAAAATATTGATTTTTTACAGCATCATCACCACTATCACCGCCATCGTCATCATCATGCTACCATACACCATGAACTATTTTTTTTCTGGAGTTTGCCCCCATTCCACCAAAAAAAAGTTTAAAAATACCCAAACACACAGATACACACACCAATAACCGGAACTACTCCAGAAGAAAAAAATAGTAATAATAACAAAAGTTGTAAAATCAACAGTTTTTCTTTTAATATATATTTACTCTCTCTCTCAGTTGATTGCATTGCCTATATACTACTCCAAAAAAGACTCCTGCTGGTTTCCTTACCAGTTTAATCATTATCATTACTCAGTTTTTTATGTCATCCTTTCAAAACACTTTTTAAACTGTTTCGAAATGCGGGGAAAGCGTATAACAAAATTATTATCATGACTGTGATGAAGAAGATGATGATGACGGAGAGTTCATTTTCTTGCTCGTTTCAAAATTATGACTCCTCACTTAGCTCTCTGTCTACTATACACTCAGCTCTGCTCTGTTTACAAAACAGACTAAATGAGTAAAGTGTATAGAGAGAAAGTTGAAGTTGGGGTAGTAAAATTTTACTTTTAAGAGAAATGGAAGCTGTATGCAATGTCTTCATGTTGATGATGATCATCAACAGCAAAGAAGAAAGGATACTCATAAAGTAGTACTCACTCACAAATTCGTTCTGTAAGAAAGACAATAATAATGTGTGCTGGTTTTATATACTGGTGTGTGGTCTTTCTCTGTGTGCCTTGCACTTAAATTCACACACAGAGACACAACGTGTAATGTAGTAACTTGTTGTCTACTTTGGAACGTCATCCATTTATCTTCATGAAGTAGGACCTGCCTGAAATGTGTAAAGAGTTTGTGTGAGCGAGCAACTGACTTGAAAGAAGAAAAGGAAAAAGAAGGAAAGGTATGTAAGTGGTGGTTTTGCACAGAGAGAGAGAGGACACAGAGGTGGTGGTGAATGATGCGGTGGTTTGGGTCTTTTCTCTCTTTCTCCCGCTCATTCCTGTCTTCTGTCTTATTGCAGTTATCAAAATAGATAGTAGTTTGACTCTTGTCTACTGCAGAAACCCGAGCGGGTACTATTTTTTTGCTACTTTCTTCCGAAAATCCGAAAGGCTTTGGAGAGAGAAAGAGAATGTAATCAAACACGTAATTTTTTTTCGTGGAAAATTATTTCCGAAATTGTAGAGTTTTTAGGTAGCACTTTGACATTTCAAAGTAGAAGCAGTACAGAGAAAATGTATGCAGTATTTACTGATTTAGTTGAATGTAGAAACTGTACCGTATGCAACGACAACTAAAACAACTTTTGGCAGTGACACATGACTACTTTAGTGCTTTTTACTGCACAGCAGCAGCATCATCATCATCAACAACAACAGTTGTAGCAGAGGAGACTAAAAAGAGAAAATAAACTTTATATATTTTTCTGCGTGTGTGTGAGAGAGAGTCTGTGTTTATATGGTTTCTCTTTAAAATTTTAGAGCAATGTATTTGATTCCAGAGGATCAGCAGACAAGGCAAGTCTCCCAGTTTTGCAGACTACACAAAACATTTTTCTGGCTTTGTATACTTTGTCCTTCCAGCTGAATGCCGAATGGCTTTGGGGGAGAAAGGGGGTTTGACATGATACATTTATTTTGTATGAATGACGACGACCAAGACGACCATGATCGTGATAGACTGTATATGCATTGTCGTATGCATTGCTCCCGGTCATGTGTTTATGTGTCTTGTGTCTGTCGATATATCATCCCAGTTTTGCGTAGCTCCATATATTATGTATCAAACCGGATTCTACAAAAAAAGTTTGAACAGCAGATGGGACTCTGCTCTGCTTTTACTGATCTGATCCTGATTTAACAACGCAACAGCAACTGCTGTAGTGGCAGCTGAACGAAAAGGGAACTTTTTTGACATGTTTGACAAGGACCTTGAAAAAATAAAAATGGTACGGCAAAAGGAAACTTTTTAGTAGTGTGGCATCGATTCATCAGTTTCATCGTTTTTCTTGTATACTTGAAAAAAAGGACTAGGAATCCTTCTCTTTCTTTAGAAAAAACATGTCAAGTTACTTTACTTTGGGAAAGTTTTCCTTTTAGGGAATGGATATGTGTACTTTTTATATAATACATTTTAAAGTAAATCCACTATCACAAGAGAAAGGCTGAGTAAAACACACTAACAGGTTGTCAGTTTGTTCAGGTTTTTGTTGTCCCTTTTTTAAAAAACAAAGTAAACTGAAAGGAGAAAGTACACATGAACTACATAAAATAGAAAGCATACAGACATGAGGAGGACTTCGACTTGGAGCTCCTTTGGGACTACTCATCGCTACCACATTACATCAGATACGACATATATACATACTTAGAAGAACACTTCTAAAATATGTTATTTTACTTATGTTGCTACTTACATGGCCAGGAGCAGGATCTGTGCGTGTACAGAAATAAACAAAATGACCAGGGAGCAGAATGGAATAATAAAAGAAGAATGAGAGAGAACAAGATAGCATAATAAATAAAATTGTCCGAGAGAGAAAAAAAAGAGTCAGCCCTCTGCCCAAAGCTATTCTTCTTTTGCAGAGTTCAGTACCTATATTGATCTCGATTCTTTAGGTTTTTTTTCCTTTTTGGTGTGTACAAGAATATAAATAGTTATGGGGTTGTTCATATATAATGTTGCCGCATACTTCAAGATCCAAACTGGCCCAATATTTCTGTAATGGTTTAATTGGAGATATGTAGAAATTGAAGGTATTGTGTGCAGTGTACAGCCCCTTAATATCCCGGTACTTATTCTTCTCAAAAATCGTTTAATGGCCCTGTATAATGGCATCATCAAAATGTCTGTACTTACTTTTCTGTTGGAATATTGCTGACACCAACAAAAAAATAAAACAAGACTCTTTCTCCTTCTGCTTTCTCTTGAGGCAACAGCAGGGATCTTGGTTGATGGTCGTCGTTCACTTTCCTTAAGAAAAAAGAAAGAATCTGAACTAAAATTGCGATACACTGCACACACATTAACAACATCCCCAAAACATTTTCTTATACTATTTTTTTTTCTTACTCTGTCGAAGACTCAAGCAAGTATTTCCTCTATTCTTTTTAGCTAGTTCTATTTTTTCTCATGGATCTCCGATCAAAATTGGAATGGAAAGGAGAAAAGACAAAATTCCTGAGAGGATTCTTTTCCTTTCTCTTTCTTTCCAACAACTGCAAAGCAAAGCTAAAGAACATTTTTTCGAAAGAAGTGTAAGAGAAAAAAACATATAAATGTGGTAGCAGATGGCTGGGATGAGGATTTGCGTTTGTTGAAGTAAGAGGAGTAGTAGGTGGAGGGGTACTGGTGGGAGGGAATAGGGAGGTATAGCAATGACTGCATACACTCAAAAGAAAAACTTGCTTTGGAGTAGTATTGATTTCCCCTTTCTTCTTCGTATTTCCTTCGAAGGCTCGTTGCTATTTATTACATCAATTTTTTCTCTTCTTCTTTCTTTTATTTTTATCCAATTCTCAACCGTTCAGATCAAGAGGACGAAGAAGCAAAAATATACGACGTCATCATGATCATCAACACCACATCATCTCTCTCTGCATTTCCACTGTATGTTTTTTCCCTTGTATTTATTTCCACTTTTATTTTCGTGCAAAGGGAATAAAAAAGTTGGAAGCGAGATTAAAAATGGAACAATGGGAATATTTGTGTCTGTGTACTTGTATTTTTAGTGAATGAGTTTGGAAAAGAATGGAAAGAATATAGTACAGTACACATGATGAAAGGTTTCAAAAATGAAAGAGAGAAAAATAAGAGGGAAGGAAGCTTTTAAGATTAATTTTTTAAGAGAATTGGTAATGTGATGAAGATGGTGAAAATGATGGTTGTTAGGAAGGAAGAAACTGTGACCAAATGAATCATTTGATATAGGCGGAAAAGCAAAAGGAAGAAAAAAAATTATGATGATTGGGTTGGATTTGAGAAGAAATGAGGCAAGTGATGATGATGGAATCCATCCGTTTCTTCTTAAGTTGTAAGGGGAGAAAAGGAGGTGGAGTGGAGTAGCACGTGCTTTGATGGATATTGAGAAGTAAATCATGGTAGAAGGATGATATGATGAGGATGCTGATATTTTGGGTTGAGTTGAAAGTGGAGAGTGCCAAGAAGAAAAAGATGTTTCCTGTCTGCAAAAAAGAAAATCTCCTACTGCGTGGCCTTCTTCTTGTGGAGAATCTTTGTTGGTCTGACTGACTGTATAAAAGCAGTACATCATAATCATCAGACAGACACAGTGTAGCACAGTTGATGAAACAGAAGAGTAGAAAATAGTTTTGAGGAGAAGATCCACTTGTAATTAGTTATGATGTGTGTTTGAGAGAGTGAAGCGCGGGAGGAGTGATGATGAAGATGATACTTGAATGAGTAAGTAGAGAGGAAAGACAAAAAGATGGAAAGGAGAGAAAGATAGATGGATGGATAGAGAGAGTGTGTTTTGTGTTGAGTGGATTGGAATTGAAGTGACGTGAGTAGAAAAGGAAGACGTGCTGTTTTGTTGTTTTTGTTGGATGATGATGATGAGAAGGGAACCATTTAGCTTTTCAGTGTGGAAATTTCACAGAAATTTTGTACATTTCAAGGGGATATGCATAATAATAGAATGGATGTGTGTGTAGATATATATATATACATTTTTCTTGTGTAATTCATCGTATTATGTATATTTAGAGAGGTTTGTATTTCTGTGTTGTGAAATGTTGTGAAAATTGAAGGTGGCTGCGGCTGGTTGTGTATGAGAGGAGCAATAAAAGTAAAAAGATAAAAGGACGGTAGTAAAATTTTAGTGGGTGTGAAATGGTTGATATTATTATTTTCTGGGGAAATGGTAGTAAAAATTGAAAATCCCACTGAGTGAGTGGGTGATAAAGAGGGTCAGAATAGTTTAGTAAAAATGAAATGAAAGGATGAGCGTAAGTTTGGGTACATACATATTGTACAGATTTTATAATAATGGGAAAAGATGGAGAATACGTGCTATGTAATAAAAAGTTTGTAAAAGGTAGAGTTTGTAAAATATATGATCATACGAATGAATTGGTATTAACCGGTAAAATCCAGAGCAGAGATATACAAAGCATATTATCTTGTAATCCAATGAAACTGTAAACTTCATTACATTACATTCGACGAAATCTCCATTTTGATTGCAGCTTAAACTAAACGGCTCAAGTTCTTTTATACGATTAATAATCTAATCATCCATTCAGCACAAGATTTTTACTTTCTTTCGATGAAAAGACACATAGAAAAGGGAGAGTAAAGCCGTTTATATACCAGTGTAATAATGACGATGACAATCTAATAATACCAGTGGCGATAAATATCATTGTCATCCGTCGTCCAATGCACAATAATCACATTTTTAATGTTCTTGTCACTCAAAACTAAAACCGGTCAGAATAAAAAGGAGAAACTTTTTTATGTCTCTATTTTCATTAAAACCGAGAGAAAAAGTAATTTCCAACAAGTTTTACGTCATTACTACTCCTATCATCTCATCGAAACCATAGTCATAATAATCACAATGAAAACCGTTGGCAGACATGGCTTATCAAGCGGAAAGGCGGGGTGGTTATAGTGTGAGTGAGTGAGCGAGTGTGTGTTTAACAATATATTTGACTGTTACCAGTTACCACAATCTATAATCAGCAGAGTAGATCATCAACAAAATAACAACCAAACTTACAACAAAATGAAAATGGAACTTAGTTTAGTTGTGATGATGATGGTGACGATGAGGATGATGTTCCATGCCATATACTCCACAAAAGTTTTGTTCTTTCAGCAAAAAAAGAGTTAAACGCGTCGATCGATTCTATTATACTCTGTTATATGCGTTGGCAAAGAATTTCATGAACTCTTCCAAAATTCTACATGAGCCATGAGCCAACCCGGGTTTTAAAACATAAGTAAAAATTCCATTTTCACTTTCCATTCTCTCTCACTTCTTTGTATTCAAAACAAGGCAGAGCTTCATTGCAGTACTGAATAGAGTTTTAATATAATATGTATGCATGGTTTAGTTGAGTAGAAGTCAAAGTCCCATTTTGAAAATGTAGAATAGAATAAATAACAAAATGTTCTTGAAAAGTGGAAACAAAGTAGAGCGCCAACAGGGAAAAAACTTTTTTTTATCTTTGAGTCACTCATACAAAACTTAGTCATTCGGAGGATAAGAGTTTTTGAATAGGAAATAAGAAAATATAACACTTTTTCTTGGATGCAATTCACAAGATTCTTGAGAGAGTTATTACGGAAAAAGACGACAACGGGATTGTATGAAAAGTTGAAGATGCCATTTTACTCTTTTTAAAAGTCTATAAATAAATATATAAAGTCTGTGTAATAAATCATCTCTCTCTAACAAAACCATGTTATCTACTTCTTTCTCTATTACTATTGTAATCCAAAAATACACGATGGTATGGTAACGATGGCGTGGGTGATAATTCTTTGGAGACGTGGTGATGAAATTTTCCATTTTTCGAATTTCCGCTTTCCCTTAAATATATAATTTCCCGCAGACTTTAATCTAAAGATTTGCAACACCCGGTCCGGTTCCCCCCCCTCATTTCCATGAGATGAGATAAATGCCATTCACAATTTCATTCTTCTCTGTACTCCACCCACAATGTTAACACCAATTTTCATCTCATTGTTTCCCTACTCCCTCTATTCTACTTTGTATACACACTTAGCCAACTTTTGCAACAACTTTTTTTATCAGCCTCATTATTATTAACCAAGCCCATTAGTTATTTTTCTCGCAAAACAATGACAGGACATAACATTATCCCAAAAATACTTATTACTCAGCTTAACTCCAAAAATTTCTCGGGTGTTTTTTGCCTACCCTATTGTTAAAAAGATAACCCTTTGCTCCTTTTGGATTAATCTATTCTTTTCCTTTCCTTATTCAGCTATATTGCTTCTTTGATGATGATGATGTTGATGCGGATCACGAAATGGTATATATCCGCTTTCTCTCTTTTTTTTCTTTCCATTTTATCTTCTCCGGATAAATTAGTGGATGGAAAAAATAAGTGTATACAATAGCGAATGAATACCTTACTCATTTCCAGCCAATATCTTCTTATTTCAGTTGGAGAAATAAAGACAATTGCAATTGTTCTTTTTTTCTTCCTCTTTCCTTTTGCTGTTGGAAAGAAAGAAAGAAAGACGAAACTTTCACTTTGAGAAATTGGCTTCTTTAGCCTTCCACTTTATTTCCGTTTACAACTCCCATCACACACTACTGATGAGCTTGCTGATATCCTATTCCAAAAAATGCCCTCTTTTCCCCTTCTTTTTGGCTACTAACTAGTAGCGTGTGTGTTGGCTTGGTCTGCTGTGGCCCTCAATCAAAGTGAATAAGAAAGAGTGCCTGTAAATGTGAAAGCTAACTAAGCTTAACAACAGGGGAAAAAACTAGACCTGCTGATCCGACTCGATTCGACCAGCAAAAAAAAAGCTCCTTAATAATAAATTACTAGCAAAGTAACGAAAACATTATTTATTTCTTCGAACACATCTGCAGAGTATTCTTCTACTTTACTTTCTTATGTGGAAAAAAATATAAGAAGGCAATTTAATCTGTTTTCGTTTGGATAGACCATACTTAAGAGAAACCAGTCTTCATCTCTCTACTAGCTTTACTTTGACTACTTTATTTTCCTGTGGAGAGGGTGACAAACAATAATCCTGTAAATAGAGCAAAAGGATTAAACCGGCCAATCATTATTGAACCCGAATAATAGAGATGCGGAGGATAATATACGTGTAATCAGTCAGTAACATAAATGGATTGGTTTTTTT
>JAQIWN010003919.1:0-12121 GCA_034699025.1 Entomobrya cf. arborea Gr-Col-00668
TATTGCTGTAAATTCGATAATGACTAGAAGAGCCTCATCATCAACAAAAAGACTCATTGGGACCCGCCACTGTTATTCTGTCTTTGTTATTTGTTGATTTTACTTGACTGTTACCTTTTCATTAAATGAAGAATAAAGAGAAAAGCGCATCATGTCATGCCATTTTATCACGAAATAAGGCTGCAAGTATGAATTATGTACAACTATTCATTCTTGTAGAAAACTCTGTTTTTCTAGCTACTCGGTTCAATCATCCTGCCTGGGTCACAAAAAAATGATCCAACCACCGCCCCCCGTATCAATTAACCTTTGGTTACACACGTTCTGTAGTGGGATTCTGATAGCCATCTTTATTATAGAATAGCGCCTTACCCATAATATAGTTCGCTGATTCTCTGATACCAACAAATTGATTCACCAAGTTTACCTTTTTCAGTAGACTGCAATCGTGATCAGATCACTGCTTAAAAAACCTAGGTGTCTTTATAAAAGCCACGAGCCACGTATTGATAAATAACAAGCTAGACAGCCCATTCACTATTGCATGATTTAAGTATTATAACCTCAGGAGTTTTTCAGATCCCATCCCACGAACAACCATGATGTGACTACATTTAACTACATACATACCAGGACAACGTAAAACCCATCAGACTAGATGATGTGTGGTATTATTTTTCGTATGGCATCTACACTTATTTTCAATTCAACTAAACCCTAAAGAAAACACCCCGAAAAGGAAGACACAATTTGTATAATGTCTTCTTGAAAGATGATGCCTTGTGTCCTTGGAAATGTATCCGGGTTTATATCGGCTTTATCTTACTTTTTGAAAGATGCCTTTTTCACAATTTTCCCTTTTTACTAAAATAGAAAAAATTAAAAAGTGAAATTCTTTCCTCCATTCCATGTTCGTAGTTCTCATGGCCTTAAATTTCTCAGTATATATGCCTAAACCTAGCCTAGATGTTTTTGCATTCGCGATGGTGCATTAGCAGTACAAACAGAATACCAATCTTGTACACAGTTCCCTGAGCAGTCCCTTTTTCTTATGCTATTCCTCTATAATCGCAATACAAATAAAGTCAGGGTTCCTCTACGGCGAGGAAAGGACAGCCGGATTGGATGAGCTTTATTTCCAAAGAGCCGGAAGTCGCTCTATATAGTATATAGGCATAGACATCAATTCTAAAAGGCAAAGATGTTTTTTTAACGATGACAGCTTTATACATTTCCTTGTTACACAAAGTATGTACATAACTGAAAAGAATAGCTCCAATTTTATTAAAATATGTGAGTCACGAGTAATTGAAAACTGTCTTGTGTTGGATTTCATGTTGAAATTGGAAGAAAGTACGTACACTATTCCAGAGTTTGATAGGAAAAAGTTCTGATATTTCAGATATGAATATGAGTAAAAACATGACAGTGTAGTTAAGTACTTAAAATATTCAACATTTGACTATCATTTCTTCATGTAATACGATGCCAAAATATGTTAGGAAACTCTTTTTAGATAGGTACACATTGAATGAGGTAAATCGAGTTGGTTTACCTACATACTTCGAAACTTTAGCTTAGCTAAAAACTACTTCGACGGAAGTAGATTGTCATTTTTGGTCACATTGCAAATCCTAGACATTTACAGAGCTACTTTTATCATTTTACTAGTTACAAACTTGAATATATAAGCAATTTATGGTTAAAGTTTAAAAAAAAATCGTTCTCCTCAAAACGAAGTCAATCATTCGATTTAACAACTTACTTTATTGTATGCTTATTGTGTTTTTGACATTATGTTCTTGTAATTAATATTTAAATCAAACAAATTGAAATCTAAAACTTTTTCAAAGAAGCTTCTTTTCTTTCCATTTCTGGGAAATCGAAACACAAGCCTGAAAATTGAAAATCTGTGACTAGTAAAAATGTTATTGACAGAGTTGTCTTGGGCTTGACTCTGAGAAATCTTTTAAATTCACTGTTTCATTGGTACAATATGATTACTGATTTGTTTACATCGTTCAAGTGAAATCCATAAAGCCTACGCAAAAATATAATACGCACAGGTTCTATCGTACCACATTTTTATAAATTTCCCTAAATGTTGTCAGTTTGACCATCATTTATCTTTTCACAAATGCTAAACAATATTAAAATAAATCTATTTTAAGAGTAACCTTGAAGAATTCTCGTTTAATAAATTGAATGCTTTCTTTACTCACGCCAAAACTATGGATGTATTCAGTTATGTACTTATTTTGTGTTAGATAAGTATTTAAAGAGTAAAAAGTCCGGGCATTATGGCGTTCACATAAGTCTCAAGTCTTGCTCGACTCGACAAACCAGAAAACCACCCGAAGCAAGCAACATCGGTTTCGCTTAACATTATCCTTTGTTTATTTTGACGGAAAACCAAGGAAAAACATACGGCGTGTTATAATTTTGATGTTATGCATATACTCTTAAGACTTTCTCTTCTCTTGTGTCTTGCTTATTCACAATAACACACATGGACGATCAAGAATCAGGCGATACGCCCAGAATCCAGAATAAAGCAACCCTCAAGGCTAGACAATATGTTTTCCACATGCATATCATATAATGCTATTTATATTTTATTCCGAGATGATTATATTACTTGGAAGGAGGTTAGTGCTTGTCAGATTTTGAATTCGCCACAGATGATGAAATAGCTCAGGCGGAAAGTCTACACAGACAAGGCAGGCAAGCGGAGGCAGAGATGTAGTGAAAAGCAAGAAAACAACTACAGCCAGAGAAAGACGTTCGTCGGAAGGAAGGGAAAATGAAACCAGGCCATTAGTATTGAACAGAAAAAAACAGAAATATGGGGGAATCCTTATGCAACCATCACACAAACAGAAAAAATTACGAAGACTCACAAGTGCAATGAAGGATCTGATCTTGTGATAGCTTCTAAAAAAATTCGCTTCTCACAAGGTTTTTCTTCGATCTTCAAGTACATTGGCATTTTTGTGGGGATATCATCGCAAACGTAAGAGAGTTGACGAAAGAAAAATCTTTTTTAAAATGATATGCTGATGTAATGTTCCTGTTTGATGCTGACTGAACTTGTTTTTCAATGAACTCTGTGTAACGTGTAACACATCATCATTGTGCGTGAGTACCTAAGAACCGATAAAAGCTACGTTGTTTGGAATGCTCCACTGGTATTTGGCCATATCCACCCTCTTGTATGATACATCACGTAGATTTTGATGGTGATGGCAATATGCATTACTTTTGGAAAAGCGAATTGATGTAGATCTTAAGGCATGGTATTATAAGTGTTCATCCATGATCTGTCCCTGGAGAATACATAGCAAAATGATGCGTAATGTAAAATATGGTTTTCAAAATGCATTGAATTGGCCCATTGATGTGAAGAAAATCACAGTTCATCTTTTACTCAAAACTATCATACATATTGTATTGTTACGTCAATGTTCAATTTACGTAGAAAAAGCAGTCCATAAACTGTGGGATCGGTTCTATATACAATATTCGTTGGAACAAAATGATTATTTGTGAAAAGGAAAAGATAAAGTGAGATGCGTAATTAAGACAAATTCCAGGTACAATACCCATCACCAAAAAAAAAAAATTATGCTCTATGTTTAGTTAGTGAAGAAACGTAGTAAAAATCTTTATAAAACGAGAATGCACGCATGCACAATAATTTATCAAAATTAGTGAGTTCCCCTACGAGAAATGTTCTTAGAGTATAACTTTCAGATAAACACAGCAACTTTCATATTTGATGCAAGTGTAAACTTAGATTTATAAGGTGTTAATTCGAAATAACCCGGATTATACTGCACTATTTTCCTCAGACACCAGATGAAAACATTAAGAATTAAAGATGATCCAAGGACGCAAGTAATTGAACTGCAATAAGGTACAAAGAAGTGGTATTAAAACACCAAAAATGCATGTCTTTGGAAGCTCTATCTCTTCTCAAAATGGTTTGCTTTTGTTCTCATAACACGGGGAAACGTCACATAGTCGCATGATCATTAACAATTCAGTACATCCAAAATTCATAAGATTTCCTTGAAACCTTATTTCCATCACACTCCATTGAACTTGAAAGACTCATCAGTGTAATTTGATTGGAAATAGTGGTTTAAAATAGAACATCTACCTCTCGAAGATGTACTTACTTACGTCCTCATATTCACATGTAATACACGTGGTATGATACTTGTGAAAACACTTTGTAGGGAATACATAATATGTTGTTAAATTGACACAATGTATTATATTGTCTTCATTCTTCTACCAGTAGTTGCTTGGATAAAAAGACCATAATATCAACTAAAACGAGCACTGATGATAGTAGTTACGTTCTCTTTGTGCGCATTTTCTTGGAAAGAATCTTTTATAGTTTTATACGTTTTTTATAACGTTTTATACTATTTGTGGTTAGTAATAAATGGAGTTGTCTCCCATAAAACTGTATACTGTCTATGTCTCGTCAAGTGCATGAATTATGAAAGAAACGGGTGAAAAATGTCTACGAGTGACATAAACATAAATAATAATACACTGTGCAATAATAATAAGTTTGGGTCACTCTGCAGCCGCAGAGCAAATGCGGAGGCGAATACAAAACAAAATTGATGAAATATCTGCTGGTTAACGCTATGAAATGAAGTTGTTGGTACCAAGTACCAGGCAGAGGTAGTGAATATAATGCATAATATTATTACGGAACGATGTTTGTGGGGGTTTTGTTTTGCGAATGTTTTAGATGGAAAACAGTTTTTCCAGTGATAGTTTATGACTAACACATGCAATACGACTAGTAACAACAGAAGAGGTGATGGTAAAGAGCTTGAAGTGAATCAGCAGAATGAAATCGTCGCACAAATATGTTCACATCTTTTCCTGTCACTCATTTTCATGCATATTTGCGCAGGATGTAGAAAATTGGATTAACTTATTCTTAGAAAATATCTTCCTCTTAAAAACTGAATTTCATCAAAGGATTTTTGTTATGTACATAAAGATGATAAAGAAACACCCCTACACATAAAGTGAACACTGAACACACGAGATATTATATTTTTTCCCACATGATTCAATGTTTCATTCACTTTCTTTATTCGGCTTCCTTTTGTTGTACATCATTACTTTAAGTTACTCGACACGACATGTATTGATTTCCAGAATTTTGCTTTACGTGTACCATTCCTTCTGAAAACGTTGTAGTTGTATACAATATTTTCCTATTTTGTACGGGTTTCCAATTTTTCCACCCGTCATTTTTCCAGGAAATATTTTATAGTTTACAGTGTGTGGTATTAAGCTCCAAGTTCCATAAAGATAATTGGTGTACACATGTTATTCAAAAAGATAACCCAATTTTCCATGCTCCCAAGAATTTTTTATTTATGCAGAAATAAAGATGCAAAGAACTCACGGGAAAAGACGAGCGAATTGTTTTTGAACATTAATAATGGTCAGAATGTACATATTTCTTTCCCTACGTACATACATATCTCTTCATATTCGCACACTGAACATCTCAATTTAGGCCCTAGCTAACCCAAAAAAAAACTTCAAACATGATCTATTGAAGAGAAACTAAGAAAGGTTTCTTCATTTTTTTCAAACGAACTTTTCCCAACATTCAGTTGCATATATCATCGAATCATGAGGGTATGGATATATAAGCAAATATTTCATGCAAATTATGATGATTTATACTTTTAAACTTTTTACAGGCGAAAGTTGAAAACCTGCATAATATCAAAAATAAAACATTCCAATTTCGATTGCGCTTTACAATCAACGATTTACGCAATAACATTATTTGTCCAGACTCCTCCGCCTAACTTTTAACTGAAATTTATGTATGTTCCATTCCACGTAGTGCAATGCATTTACACATTTCTGGGCTCCCTTGGCTGTGAAAACATTTGCAACTTTGCACTTGTATTCACTGAATTGCATTAACCTCGCCACCACCACTACCACCCTAAACCATAAGCTACCTTTTCAATTTGAATTGATGGTTATGTGATCACCTATTCCAGGCCCAGGCCCACTCCTCACATTCTCTTCCCACTACATCCTACGTAATTTCATACGTTGTGCACTTGAATACTTTACAAACTACAAAGGTAAAATGTCTGTTTCATTCCTACCAGATTCTAGATATTTTCAAACTACAAAGAACATTAGACAGGGCATTAGGCAAAAAATAATGTTGCGAATGAGGTAATGCAAGAAAAAAGAGTAACATAATAATATTATCAACTACAATTTTCTTTCCTATTATTGCTTCATTTTCTCGTTTTCCCACCTTCTACATCAACCAGTTCTAACTCTTCCCTGCCTATCGCTTACCCTCTCAGTTCAACGCAGCGGTGAACTTCACGGGCTGTTGCTGACTATAACTTAATATCTTTTAAAAAGCGCAATATCCCAACCCAACATAGACAGCAAGAACCTTGTGTACGTTTTTGTATACAAACTTGTTTTTTTTGTTCGCATTCTCAAAAAAAGAGATCAGAGACTGGAAGAACGTTGTTATTCACACACACAAAATTTTGGGGATGTATAAGAAAAACATTTTGAAAAAAAGTAAAAAGGAAAATGTGATACTTTCCCATGAACTTTACAGGAAATATGTAAACTTCTAATATGATTATTATTATAGCCCGGCTTTTTCCTACCATGCGAGAAGGAGAAGAGCAAAAACTGAATTCATTGTCTGGTATTTCGTTCGTTTGGGGGAAAGCGCAAGAAAAAGCTTATCTTTTATTTTTGTTATTAGCTGTTTTAGAATCACAGGTGAATAAATAAAAGACGGGTAGACTATGAAAAACAGGAAAATGCTCTATAGTTTTGCCTGTATTGTCGACATATGATTTTCATCTTTCTCGGATATGCTTGCTTTGTATTGAGCTAATACCACCCTGCTTGTATCTTCTTTTCAAAAACTAAAAAGATAGCAACAACACCCGACCAAAAATGTGTTTTTACTTTTCTCACGCCTTTCCTGTTCCATAATACTAATAAATAAAAGGTGTGCGGATAACATACACTGCTCTAAACATCATGGAGTCGAGTACCTACACTGCAGCTTTTTCCCTTTTCTATTCTCTTTTTTAAAAGATGAAACATTTCGTGTCTCATTCCATTTGTAAATTCTCAATGAATGCAAGCAAAATAGTCTTTTCTCTCCATTTTCATTTACTTTCACCTTCCTTGCTCTTGTGCTACTCATCAGTGATGAAAAAAGGAATACACATGCTTATTATTACTGCGACGAATGAGTTATATGATAAATCTCCAGCGATAAAGAAGTAGCAAAGAGAAGAGAGAGAGTGTGTGAGTAGTTTTCTACCTGGGAAAATTATAAGAAATGAGCAAATTCATCGTATTTTATACAATAGTTCATTGCAATAGCATAGCATACATTACATTGTTGAATTAGCAGTTGTTGAGAAGGTGCATAGTGTAATATAATGGGAAGAAAGAGATGATGTGTTATGCTGGTGCCAAGAAAGCCACAGTATGTGGCTAACTAAAATGTGTGTAGTTGGTTGGTTGAATGAATGCATATATAAATTTGAGAATTTCACATTTACATTATTATTATAGAGAGTTTGTATGTGTGTATAATGAGGAAAATAATAAGTAGAATAAAGTATTTATAACTCGTTGCGTTGTAAAGAATGCGGTAGCACTAGAAGTTTTGATGATAATAATAATAACGAATATACATAGTATTGTTATCATATAATGTTCGTCACTTTAAGCCGCCTCTGCTTCTTATTGCCAGCTATTAATGTATTGTGTGGAGAAAATAGGAAAATTTGCTAGGAGCTCGCTTGAAGCTTTTCAAATTAATGGGGTCTGCTTTCTAGAGAATGGTAACAATGTATAATATGTTCACACAAATGGAATAGATATAAAATTATGTTGTACCTATATACTTACACCACATTAACTGGATATAACACTAAAAAGTAAATTCTCTGGTGATTGTCGATCGTATGTGTATCAGTGCGAGTAAGTGTAATGAATGTGTATATGTTTTGAAAGCAAAAGCATCAGGCGCTGGGACGGGCTATGACAGTTTCAAATAGGCAAAATGTCAGACAAACATCAATCATCTTGAAGCTTTGCTACTACTACTGCGGCCGCCATTTCCTTTGAACCCACACCATCCGGGAGATTTGTTCATTTGACACATTCCCGTGCTGCTTGTATAATGCAACCTAGTACAAAATATATGTGTAGATGTATGCAGATGAATAAACGCTTCTACAACAAACTTTTCCTCTGATGGTGATGGAGCTACGGGTAGAGGAAAAGAGAAAGTAGCACATGTAATGTTTTGTGTAGATGAAAATGTAACTCAAAATGATGATAACAACTTGCTGTGCAACTTTTATACTGCTTGCTAACTGCTACCCGCAAATATTTTTTATTTCCATGAAAAGGATTCATCGGACAAGTATATGCATTATACACACATAAAAACATTAATGTATAATGTGTAAAGTGATGTATATATAATTCAAAGAAATGGGCAGAATTTTTAAAGATTCTCGATGGAAAATAACCTTCTCTAAATAACAAGGATTGTAGAAAATACAAGACACGTGCACTAATAGCCAAGCCAAACAATCTGATGAAAATATGAATGTACTTTTTCGATCATTTTTGGGAAACCAATATAAGTCACTAGCAAAAACGAATCTAGCAAAAAAAACATTAAGGACATTATTATGATTGACTGATGTAATGCGTTCTATATTACACCCATCGCCCACGCATACTTTTAACGCGATTTTCATGCATGTTTATTGACTCGTTAAAAATGTCTGTAAATCGTGCATACTTTCTCATATGCTAAAGACCTAAGTATTGTATACTGTATATACTGTAATTCGTTAAAAATCTATAATATATTATAGAAAAAATCGTTGTGCAAAGGGAAAACTGTATTGACAACCAAACAAGATATCAGAGTTTATATTTTTCATCTTGTTCATTTTTCTTGTACCTGTTCCCGAAATTCCCAGCGTGAAATTCGATAAATTTGATTATTGATTTAAATTACATTATTCCATCTTTGAAGAGTTTCTTGTATTGACAGTCAATTGCAGTTTGACCTTGATAGAAAAGGAGTGAAAACCAAAAATAGATGTAGCCAAGTAGTAGGAGTTTTGTGTTATATTCATTATTTTACTTACTGGTTTATAGGAAATAATTCTCAGACATATTGAAGTGCCTAATCCGACTTCTACCTTTGCAGTATCATATGCTTTGTCTAGTATTATTTGAATAGCTTTCTTATTTCATATTGTCTTTCATCTCTCTTGTAGAAAGGTATAATTTACTGATTTTCTCATACGAAAATGAAGAAAGGGGAATGAGCCAAAATGAGTTTTTTGAAGCGCCCTACAAAAAATACTTACAGCAGGAATAATACGGTTATGTTATTATTGGAAAATGACTATAGTACGTGAGAGAAAAAGCTTATGTTTTAGTTAAGTATACAAAGAACAATGTTTAGCCTACCAGCGAGAGAGTTCACGGCGACTACATAGTAAAAACTCAGTATTTCCTTTACACTTTCTACAGTAGATATACATCCACTTTCTCATGAACAGGCTGAATCACATTTTCGTGGATGCTATCACGAATTAAATTTTCTTAATAGATTGCTTTACCTTAAACATCTAACCAACCATAAAACCGTTAACAAACATGCGTGACAAGGAAAAGGATATCATCCATTTATCAACATCGCTTTCAGCTTCACTTTGCATTAGTTTAACTATGTAGTTCTTGTTTACAATATAATCTACATAGCTGCTAGGATTCAGCTCAGGGTTTTTGTTTAGTTTTCTCCCGTACATTCATCATATATCTTGGTCGTTGTTTACCGTGAGAAAATTACATAAAACTTCTATACCTTGTACTCTGGCTGGACAGCAAAAACACTATAGAATATTGGCTGCCATATGTGTCAGTTTAATACTTTTATTTGTGCTTGATGAACAGGATATACAGATAACCACTCAAGAATGGTATAGTCGTGGTAAAAAGCAAACAAAGGTAAGAGAAATTAAGAGTTAGAGAAATGTTTTAATCTCACAAAGTAATAAAAAAAATCTTATTTTATCGTGTAACCACGATGATGTATGTCATGAGATAACAAAATGTTAAGACATATAAAATCTGGAAAAGTGCGTGGAATACATATTAATTTTAGCTATAAAACTTTATATGCTTTTCTTCCCATTCACTTATCAATATTACTATCTAATGATAAGGCACGGTTGCTGGTGAATGTGAGAGTGAGCCTATCTGGATTTTACAAAATAGTATAGCCAATTTACAAACAAGGAGCAATATAAAATACATGATTTAATACTTTCAGTGATATACCATACCCTGTAAAAAATGACTAGCCTAATTCATTTGAATATTTTAGTAAAAGAGGTATTCAGCACCCTTATAAATTAGTCTAAGTTCTTGAGAAGTTTTTTGGGGGGTAAAGGAACTCTTTCTTGAATCAATATGTTTAAAGTAGAAAAGAGTTTCTCGGCTATCCATTCTACTTTAGTTGGAAATAAGATTTTTAACAATTTATCCTGTCCGCGGTTATACATTTCATCCTACTAGCTAAAAATCTTGTTTCAACACTCCTAACACCTACTCATGCACACATATGTGGAGAATCTGAAGAAAACTTAATGAATATCAGATAAAAACAGGAGAGGTTTTCGCCTTCAGGTACTTCACAGAGTGAAGATGTTACACTATTCAGCACTCAACCGCAACAACTTTAACAAGTCAGCTAGGACTAGTTTTTTCAGCTTAATTTGCATACACACGGGTGAATGAGTATACATACTTGTAAGTAAACGTAATAGAAAACTTTCTCTCATTCTCCAGCTTCCATGCAAAAATTTTAGGGTGGGAAAGCAAATCTATCCCCATTTCTTTCTACTTCGCAGGCACTTGAACCTACCACTCATACTCCTCCGCCAGAACAACTTGCCGTCTTCAACTTTTGTGTAATCTAGATTGGCATGTCTTAGAATTAGAATACAGAAAAAATACAGGATAAGAATAAGCAGTACGATGATGCAAGCACTTGTGACGGGCTCTTTCTCTGTCTGTCTGCATGTCATGTGCATAATATGCATGTCCATAACCACACATTTTGTAGAATGTGAACTGTTATATTTTTAGAGAATGTGCTTAGTTTGCATTTCGCTCTGTCTAGATAAAACTAACCCCTGTATAGACACTTTTCATTGTAAAAATGCGAGGAGATGAATGTACATTCATTCCATACACCGCACTTATACATGTTTCCACTCTTTACAAGATATAAGTTTTGGTTTTCAGAAGATTTCAACTATAATTCCCTGAATTGCTACTATAATGTATCCTGTATTTCATAAATTATAATGGCAGCAATAAAGTCAGTAAAATCGGCCATTTCACGAATACATTTTTTGAATCATCGGATATAGTGAAGGCTCTCTTTTTTATCCGAGAATGGGTGAAGCTCAAATATATTGCACTAAAAAATTTGAATTCTAGAATAACTGGAACATTTAAATGCTCAATAATCTTATACAAAACGCTACTACTGTATAGATCGAAGACTAAAGCGAAACACCTCGGACCTCGGACAAGAAGAAGTACATAGACAGAATATAGTCTGCTGTTTAGATAATCTTTGAGATGTTTAATGGGTTAACTTATACTCTTTTTTGCAATTTCACCCATTCACTGAGCCATATTGTGACGATGATGAGTCTTTGAAATGATCCATGTACATGATGTATGTTTACTTAGCAAGTATTTGATTTTTATGTTTACGTCAAAATTCTAAAATATTGTACTTACATATCTTTTACGGAATCTATATGTACCTTCACTTTCGTTGACGTTTATATGTATTATGACTAGACCTCTCAAACTTATGAATTGACATATTTTTTATGCTTGCCCATATACCGCTGATCTTTAGCAAGTGGATATTTCATAAAAATTGAATAGTTTTGGGACCATGTCTATTTGCATATTTTGACATATTTTGAGACTTATCTGCATAAAA